>JAFEMH010007191.1:0-98999 GCA_022495995.1 Adenophora triphylla var. japonica | reverse complement strand
ACCCGTGTCTGAATAGTAAGTATCAGGTGAGGAGCTACTAATGAAAATGAAACCCACATCAGGCATCCTGAGAATATCATGCAGCTTGAAAAGAAATGGTAATACAACTGAGCTCTTGTCCCACTCCCGAACAAGCTCTAAACTATCAATTATCATGTAAACCATTCTACCACGATCTCGTCGTCTTGATTTTTTTGAGATCAAATTTCCTGCATTTCCCTTGCGACTATCTATGAGATTAGCCAAGGCATCACATAGCAAATTGACAAAATCAGATGGTTTTTCACATCTCTTTGCGCTAGAGTAACCATTGCTTTCAGATTTCCTATGAAGCAAAAGTTGGTTTAGGATTGACTCAAACAATATGCGGGGATTGTAACAAGTACGACAGCTTGAGTAAACAAATGGACGGTTTAAATGTCTAAAAATCTGAAGAATGGTGTTTGTTTTCCCAGTTGAGACACCTCCATATACAAGGAGAGGAGACATTTAAGAATTCAAAGGACCCAAAAGGCGTATAAGCTCGACAATTTGATTCCGCCTACCAGGCAAACTAGAGATCAGATCATCAAAGCTCAATGGTTCTTCTCCAAACACAAGATCATTAAGTGTTAGAGGTTGGAGATTACTAGTTTTGATGCTTCGACCACATTGGTTGAAGAGGATAATCTAGTAGCTCTTCTGGTCAGCTGCTGACTTTCCTCTTTACCCATTTTGTTGCAATCCACAAATGGAAGAAGAATGGTCTGTTTAATAAAGAAACAGAATGTATCAAGAGAAATATTGAGAGCAACAAATTATGCAAACATACATCACCAAAGATATATACTTAAAAAATAAACAACCATAACTTGGATACGGAGGTACTGAATGTCCTTAAAAAATAATATCCGTGGAAATGCAAAAATAAATTGGAAACTGAGCCTCCGATAAGAAAAAGAGTAATACTAGAGTTGTTTCATGTATTTAGGTCACATAAGACATGATGGTTTTCATATCAGCACCCCCACTGACTTAAGTGACGAATAACTTGTGATATGATGCTTATATGACACCCGCCATGTCAAGTTTGATCCGAATTCATGATAAAAACCCTAGTATTTCTCAAAGAAAAAAAAAAACTACATTTTTATCAGTTAATTGAAATTAAATTGATACTTTGTGGTACAAATTCCGTGAACCAGAAACTGCAGAAATTAAAAAAAAATGTGATTTCAAAATCAAAGTTATAGTAACTGATTTAACTATCAGACAATTTCCCCAAAAAAGTGGTCTCCCAACACTTCAGATGAACAGCCAGCCTACAGAATCTTCCCACCGTCACAGTTGATTCGCCATCAATTACCTCACCTGCAGACCCTGTTGGTATTACTGCCGAATTTGAATCGATCGCTTCAATACAACTACCATATGTAGTCTAATCTTACTCTACAAAATCTGAATCAAAATCAATCAAACTAAAAAATAACACATGCAAACAGCCCCGAAACACCAAATTGGCAGTCAATTCGGAGAGAGAGGGAGAGAGAGTAAATTAAGTGTAGTAGAACGTGCGTGTGTGAGTAAACGTTGTTGTTGAAGCTTACCTGGTCCGAATATTAGCTCACCGGAGAACTTGCCGTTGGTGTTTCGGATGAAGTTGCAGAACGGGCGCACCGACCGAACAAAACCCTAACCGGGAAAAGAAAATGAAAGATGAATTTCCCGCCAAGAGTGGGATTATTATAATTTATTATTTTTATTTTTTTTTGGTATAAGGATAATAAATTGCTGCTTCAACAGAGCGCAGGACGTGAGTATATGACCTGCTTTTTTTCGGGCCAAAATAGCGGAATGTGGAAAGTTAAGGCCCAAAGTTATTGGGCCGAGCCAATAACATATTTATATTTTCTTTCTCCTTTCTAACTCACTTTTCATAATAACAACAGTACACTCTTCTATCATAAGGCCTCCTGATTTTGTGGTATGCTAACTGACCTTCCTTCTGGGAGGTCATAGGTTCGATTTCCCTGGGAATCAGATTTGTGAAAAAATATACCATGAGTTTCAGGATCCTTAGGAGTCTCCCGGGACACATCCGGCGAACCTGGATATATAAAAAAAAAAAAAAAAGGTACACTCTTCTAAATTTCTGAGATTTTTCATACTTACAACACTTGTATTCTTCTTAATTTAATTTTCTTAATTTATATAAGTACATATTTAAAATAATGCATTTTCATTTTCAAGTGGAACTAAAAAATTATATATTTATTTTGGAACGGAGACAAAATGAAAGGTGTGTATCACATTTGGGAACCAAATAGTTATACATCACTCACTCGTATGACTCTGTCGTATTAAAAAAATCAAAATCAAAAGAGTTGTATTATTAACGATAATAATAAATGTTTAGAAGGTGACTATCTACAAACGTTGTAAGTTCGATCCAAATGGCGGGGCTTGCATTTACAAACGTTGTTATAGAAATTATATCCGCCAACATATTGACATTTTAATTTATCAACCGCAAAGAAAAATGAATGAATGGTCCTATTAATAAGCACATACTTGCAACACATAAACTTAACAAAAACCTGACTTTGAAAAATGTCACCATTTGCAATGCTAGACTCCATTAACTAGATGAAATATTGTTGAATTATGAGTCAATTACGCTTCCCGTTTCTTCTTAATCATCTGCAGATATCCACAATCAATTTGTATATTGATAAATATTTGTTTTCATAGTATTCTAGGAAGTTTAGACTACTACCATAATTAGCTATGCTCTTCTCCAGTATACATGGCGGAAAACTCCAGGCAAGAGAATGGTGGACCCTTGATCACCATACTATTTGCATCCGTCGGATAATCCAGGAGCAACCATAACGTTATGTCTCTTAAATTGAGAGAATTATGATATGTGGGAGAAGGCCATGGATTGGTGAATGCCCTTAAACCGAAGAACAAGCTTGGGTTCATCGATGGTAAAATCACTACAGCGGAGTCAAGTTGTTGGGGGACTTGTAATTCCATGCTGATCTCTTGGATTTTTAATTCAATGGATAAATCCATTCAACCTAGTGTCGCCTACGCAGGAACGGCAAAAGAGATGTGGGAAGATCTCAAGGATCGATTTTACAAGAGAAAATTACGCCATAGTCCCTCAATAATATTTAATCTACATCCTAAGACACCCTATTTCTTAATCTACTTTCTAATCCTAAAAAATATTTTATCTTACCATATAATCCCTCACTTAATTTAAATGATGTAATTATACCCCCTCCCCTCTCCTCCCCACCCACCCACCTACCCAGACAGTCATAAACAAACACACACACACACACTCTCTCTCTCTACCCCATCTCTAACACCACTCTCCGCGGTGACCCCTACCCTCTCCGTCTCCGGCGGACCCTACCTCCCCACCGCCGGCGAATCACCCTCCTGACCATATCCTCTCCCCACTTCATCAACCAACAACGCCGAGCAGCAACGTCGCCAGATCTCCGGTCTATTTCTCAAATCTGGAACTCTCCGGCGACATTCTTACAAATTAATCTCTATCTCTCTCATTTCCCGGCCACCACTATCATCCCAACCTCCGCCCTCCCTCCTAGTTTACACCCACATATCACACTCCCTCCCCCTCTCCCTCTCTCTCTTTCTCTTTCTCTCTCTCCCTATATACATATATATATATATTGATGCAGCAAAAAATGAGCGGTACCGGGGGTACCTAATCAGTCGGGAACGCGGAGTTGGATTCCTGGACGAACGACGAACGAATCTACAAAACAAACACCGTTAGGGCGCGGGGAGTTACCCCCGCGCAAACCCTCCGGCGTGAGAATAAGCATCTGTATGTGGAGATGATATAAACCGGAGGAAGGTGTATTATAGTATTGAGAGGGTGTTTGAATGTACCTTTTGTGTGAGGGAGGTGACCCTTATTTATAGTTTCCAAGTGATGAGTCCTCCAAGAATAGGAGTTCCGTAGTTGATTTGAATTAGGAGAGTGAATCTTCATCTGATTTAGGTTCCTTCGCCCGCTAGGAGTCTGCTCCAAATAAGACTTCTTGAGTGAAAATAAATCCCTATTGGATTAGGATAATTGCTTTCCTTATCTTTAGGGATATTTAATCAGGGGGAAATTATATTAGTTCGGTGGCCCCAGACTTCCTAGCTCGGCCATGTCGATGACGAGGAGGAAGTGAGCTACTTCGGCCCCAGAAATACGAATAGGTGTCACGTGGCAATGTTGCTTCGGTTGTTGGCGTCGATTAATTTGTACTGAGGATGATGCGCGATCCATGACGTACGATTCGCCTTGAGAACCCCATTATTGGATTCCTCCTACCAAAATATCAATACCACCATTGGATGAATGGAGGATGAGATACCTAGCACGGACGGAAGACGATATACATTAAGGAGTCATTGTTTGACTTGAATTGATGTAGTTGGTTACCATCTGATTGGATAATAGCTGTTGAATCCTTGTTTGAATAAGATTGTTGAATACGTTTCGGATGGCCGAGGAGCGTAAATTCCTTATCTCGGCATTGGAAGACAAGCCGAGTTGCATGATCTGCCTCCTCGTCATTTGATGATCTGCTTAGGTAGGATGAAATGCCGAGACGCATGATTTTGTCTCCTCGTCATATGATGATATGCCGAGGTGTGAACTTTCTCTCCTCGTCATTCATGACCTCTCGGAGCATGATGAGCCGGGTGGAAGAAATAGTGGAATCGTGCCTCGTACCTCGTACCTCGAACCTCGTGCCTCGTATCTCGTACCTCGAACCTCGTACCTCGAACCTCGTATCTCGTACCTCGAACCTCGTACCTCGTACCTCGTACCTCGTACCTCGAACCTCGAACCTCGAACCTCGTACCTCGCACTGCACCTCGTACCTCGAACCTCGAACCTCGAACCTCGCACCTCGCACCTCGCACCTCGCACCTCGCACCTCGAACCTCGTACCTCGTACCTCGTACCTCGAACCTCGAACCTCGTACCTCGAACCTCGAACCTCGAACCTCGAACCTCGTACCTCGTCGTCGGGAGGTCTCCTTGACATGATGATTGTATTTGTCTTCTTATCTACCTATCTTTGAGGAAGCCTGATTCGCGCATGGGTCTCGGATGTTTTGCCGCGTTAGCCGTTTAGGCGTTGGGCTTACTTCTTTGTCATCTCTCTATGACGAGGAAGATGACTCGCTTCATAGGTCGTAGATGGTGTTGCCGCGTTAGCCGTAAAGGCGTTAGGCGCACTTCTTTGTCATCTCTATGACGAGGAAGATGACTCGCACATAGGTTGTAGATGGTGTTGCCGCGTTAGCCGTTTAGGCGTTGGGCTTACTTCTTTGTCATCTCTATGACGAGGAAGATCACTCGCACATAGGTCGTAGATGTTTTTGCCGAGTTAGCCGTTTGGGCGTTGGGCTTACTGCTTTGTCATCTCTCTATGACGAGGAAGATGACTCGCTCATGGAGTCGTAGATGGTCGAGCTCGGCCCCGTATATGGGATGTCTTGCTTTGTTGTGGTCGTCATTTGTTGTGCTTAGAGCGTGTCGTCGAGATCGTGGTTATTCTTGAAACGTTTGTGTGATGGTGCTTCACCGGCTTAATCTATTGTAGCAGCGGGAATGAGAGAAAATTAAGAACATATAATTCCTGTGCCAATCGATGTCAGTATATGATATTTGCAGGTTGGATTATGCAAATGCACGACTAGCTGTTTGTTTGCTCGCATATGGATGCTAGACCGCTCGACGTGGGACTTCAAGTGGGGCTTGCTTTGTTCAGCCACTTTACTTTATTTTCCTGCAAGTTGGGTGGACTCGAAGCATCCATAACAATTGTGTTAAATGATACAATCACTTGAGCACTAAGTAATATTAAAACTGATAGACAAATTATCAATATTAATTAAGCATGACAGGTTGTCAATTATGTAACAGGATGATTTAACTTCATGTCACATAGCAGTAGTATATGGAGAGAGTACACCTGGTATGATCGGACGTTGGGAGTCATTAAAGTAAGCTGGGACTGTGACCACAGCATTCTTGATAGTGGTACCAAGGAAAGCCTCAGCAATCTCACGCATCTTAATGAGAACCATGGAAGAAATTTCTTCAGCTGCAAATTGCTTCTCCTCGCCCCTGTAGTTAACAACAATTATGGGCTTCTTACCAGGTCCGGGAATAACTTCAAAAGGCCACATCTTCATGTCTCCTTGCACTGAGGCGTCAGAGAATCTTCTACCAATCAACCTCTTGGAGTTGAAAACGGTGTTAATAGGATTCATGGCGACCTGATTCTTAGCAGCATCTCCGATCAACCCCTGGGAATCGGTGAAAGCAACATACGACGGCGTCGTCCGAGATTGATTCCGATAGCCGGACCTTCTCCCTTTCCGGCCATTATAATTCACCGGTAGCAAATAGAGAACAGAATGAACAAAATTGAGAGAGAGCGGAAGTAGTTTACAGATTTAAACTAGGGTTCAAATTCAACAAAACAGATCCGACCACACTTTCAGGCAAATCGCCAAGACCAGGCCCCGCCGGCGTAGGAGTTGAATCCGTGTAAATCCGGTGATTGGTGAGGCAACGGTGAGTAGTGAGGCGGACTGAGCCCGGTGCCGGCGACGCGAGAGGGACAAACTTGGGAGGGGTCTGTTTCGTAAGGTTTAACGGGACCAGAGATGGGTTTTTTGGTTTTTCATTTGTAAATTTCTCTCTTTTTTTTTTAATCCATTGTCATCATTGTCTTCATCCGTCCGTCGTTCGCGGTGCTCTTCGTTCCCGGCAATGGAACCAAACTGATGCAGCAAAAAATGAGCGGTACCGGGGGTACCTAATCAGTCGGGAACGCGGAGTTGGATTCCTGGACGAACGATGAACGAATCTACAAAACAAACACCGTTAGGGCGCGGGGAGTTACCCCCGCGCAAACCCTCCGGCGTGAGAATAAGCATCTGTATGTGGAGATGATATAAACTGGGAGGGAAGGTGTATTATAGTATTGAGAGGGTGTTTGAATGTACCTTTTGTGTGAGGGAGGTGACCCTTATTTATAGTTTCCAAGTGATGAGTCCTCCAAGAATAGGAGTTCCGTAGTTGATTTGAATTAGGAGAGTGAATCTTCATCTGATTTAGGTTCCTTCGCCCGCTAGGAGTCTGCTCCAAATAAGACTTCTTGAGTGAAAATAAATCCCTATTGGATTAGGATAATTGCTTTCCTTATCTTTAGGGATATTTAATCAGGGGGAAATTATATTCCGTTCATATATATATATATATATATATATATATATATATATATATATATGTATATCTATATATATATACTCCCTCCGTCCCATAGATTTATGGACTTTTGGGTTTTGCACGGGGATTAAGGAGGAAATATTATATTGAAAGTGTTGTGAGTGTGAAAATAAAATAGGAGAGAGAATGAGTGGAGAGAATAGTAAATTATAATGGTGATGTGAGTATTAAAATAATGTAGGAGAGAGAATGAGTGGAGGGAATAGTAAAGATTCCTTTCCATTTAGGGAAAGTTAGATATTATTGTGGGACGCCCAAAATAGAAAGTTTACATATTATTGTGGGACGGAGGGAGTATATATATATATAGGTAGAGAGAGAGTACTGTCTGCCGTCACGGACCCGGAAACCCCGTCGTCTCTCTTCACATTAAGCCTGGGTTTACTGGCTTTGGGTCCTTTGTTTGTCTACTTGGTCCCTGAGCAGTACCCTTGGCAAATTGTTGTTCAGGTTGTTGTGGCTCTGCTCTCTGTTCTTGGAGGTTCTGCTGCTTTTGCTGCTTCTAATTTTGTGTCTGATTTGCAGAAATCAAATTGAATTTCTTCATGTGCATTGCACTAGGTAAATCAGATTCAAGTAGTATTTGTCTACCTTGTTTTTAGACAGAGACAAGCGTTCAACCAATGCAGTAAGTATTTTTCCAATTTTTTTCTTTGATAATTGATTACAGAAAACCAAAAGAAAAGGCTTTATACAGAATCAGTCAAGTGGAGATATTAAAGTACATATTTATTTTGATATTTATTTTGAGACGGAGATAGTATTACTTTCGTTGTTGTATTTATTTTGGGATGGAGGCAGTACTACTTTCATTGTTGATAATATAATATAAAAAATGAAAAAGTTTACTTGTTTGGTCGCCGGAGTAGGTGGTCGTCGGAGTTGATGGTGTTTTTAGTAGTAGTTTAGTTGACAACTGAGAACTTGCTGATAGTTAAGTTCTCAGTTGTTTGATCGCCGGAGTTGGTGGTCGTTGGAGAGGTCGCCGGAGTTGGTGATCGCTGGATTTGATCGTGTTCTTAGTTGTTTAGTTGACAACCGAGAACTTACTGATAAGTTAAGTTCTCAGTTGTTTGTTCGACGGAGTTAATTGTGTTCTTAGTAGTTTAGTTGACAACTGAGAACTCACTGATAAGTTAAGTTCTCAGTTGTTTGGTCGCCGGAGTTGGTGGTCGCCGAAGTTGGTAGTCGCCGGAGTTAATTGTGCTCTTAGTAGTTTAGTTGACAACTGAGAACTTACTGATAAGTTAAGTTCTCAGTTGTTTGGTCGTCTGAGTTAATTGTGTTCTTGGTAGTTTAGTTGACAACTGAGAACTTACTGATAAGTTAAGTTCTCAGTTGTTTGGTCGCCGGAGTTGGTGGTCGCCGGAGTTGGTAGTCGCCGGAGTTAATTGTGTTCTTAGTAGTTTAGTTGACAACTGAGAACTTACTGATAAGTTAAGTTTTCAGTTGTTTGGTCGCCGGAGAGGTCGTCGGAGTTGGTAGTCGTCGGAGTTAATTGTGTTCTTAGTAGTTTAGTTGACAACTGAGAACTTACTGATAAGTTAAGTTCTCAGTTGTTTGGTCGCCGGAGAGGTCGCCGGAGTTGGTGGTCGCCGGAGTTGGTAGTCGCCGGAGTAAATTGCGTTCTTAGTAGTTTAGTTGACAACTGAGAACTTACTGATAAGTTAAGTTCTTAGTTGTTTGGTCGTCAGAGAGGTCGCCGGAGTTGGTAGTCGCCGGAGTTAATTGTGTTCTTAGTAGTTTAGTTGACAACTGAAAACTTACTGATAAGTTAAGTTCTCAGTTGTTTGGTCGCCGGAGTTGGTGGTCGCCGGAGTTGGTAGTCGCCGGAGTTAATTGTGTTCTTAGTAGTTTAGTTGACAACTGAGAACTTACTGATAAGTTAAGTTCTCAGTTGTTTGGTCGCCGGAGAGGTCGCCGGCGCAAAAAAAAAAAAAAAAAAAAAGTCGCCGGAGTTGGTCGCCGGAGTTGATGGTTGCCGGAAGTGTTGACCGGAGAAGATGGGGAGGGGGTGACCTAAGGTGAGGGTGGTTGGAGAGAAATTAAATTGTTAAAGAGAGTGGATTTAGTGAAATGATAGGAGGGTGAACTTATTAAAATGTTGGGAGGGTGTAGTTATTAAGCTAGGGACTAAATGGTTAAGCAAATTATAAATTGTCCTAGAAAGTAGTATTGTTTCTTTAGAGGAATTATTTGGTAAATGCCTCATTTTACAATCGGGAATGCACCTTAGCATTCACGAGTTGAAAAGCGAAATACCCATGCTTAGGCAAGCAAGGTTTCAGGCCCGTCTCAATAATTATAGGGATTTTGTGCTAAATTAAATATAAGACCCTTAATATATATATAAAAAATACAATATTTAGTAAAGTTAAATTGAATATAGGTTCCTTAATATATACTAACCTCCGTCCCACCGTAGTGTAGACTTTTGGTCAAATTGACCAAACTTTGACCAATAATTTTTGCACAAAATAATTATCCTAATGAAAATCTAAAAATGGTTATTGTATCACAATTAAGATTATTTTCGATTTCAAGTTTTAGATTTTCATTAGGATAATTATTTTGGGCTAAAATTATTGGTCAAAGTTTGGTCAATTTGACCAAAAGTCTACACTACGGTGGGACGGAGGGAGTATATATACTAGTAAAAGCCCGTGTCCAAGAACACGTGGTTTTTTTTTTTTAATTAAAAAAAAATTATTTTTTTTTTTTATTTTTTTAATTTAAAAAAAATTAAAAAAAAAGTTTTTTTTTAAGGGCAAAATGGGAAAGGGACAACTTAGTGAGGGCAAAATGGGAAATTTGACAGATGGAACTGTTCATAGTACTGTAGATAGTGGAGGTGTGATTTATACTATAGATATAAAATACAATTTATAGTAAAAGAATATATATATATATATATATATATATATATATATATATATGGCCCTAAATATATATATAAAAATACAATATATATAGTTAAAGAAAAAAAAATGTTGAACACCCATGTGGGGATTCGATCATATTACCTCAGGTATATAAATAATGAAAGTTATCCAACCAAGCCAGCAACAATACTTGTCATGGTATCACATCTAAATTTATATATTTAGTACTAGCATTTTTGGGTTAGATTTAGGATTTGAGAAAAATATGAGGCCCTATAAAATTATGGACCCTGTACAATTGGACTCCTTGCACGCCCTTAAAATCGGGCCTGCAAGGTTTGACTGTAATGGCGTACTACACCAAGATGAAAGCTGAAAGGTATGTGGGACGAACTGAGAAGTTATTCTAAGGTGCCGACATGCACATGTGGTTCTGCTCATGAATTCCTTCCGGAGGAGAAGGAAGAATAAAAGTTGCACCAATTTCTGATGGGGTTGGATGATGTTGTTTGCACCAATTTCTGATGAGGTTGGATGATGTTGTGTTTGGGATGGTGAGTTCTCTCTTAAAGTCTTAAAGTCTGAGATTCCACCTTAAAAATAATTGGTGTCAAGGGGAGTGGTTAAGGATCTTTATATGTCATATATGCAAGTTTTGTCAATTCTCAATGTGGGATAATATCTCTAACACGCCCCCTCACGTGTAGTCGGGCTTTGCCAAAGGCTTACAACGTGGACTTACTAATCGGGAGGCGTGGAGTAACATCGTGGGCCGTTGGGCCTGCACGTGTAAGAACCTGCTCTGATACCATCTTAAAGTCTGAGGTTCCACCTTAAAACCAATTGGTGTCAAGGGGAGTGGCCCAGGATCTTTATATGTCATATGCAAGGTTTGTCAATTTTCAATGTGGGATAATATCTCTAACAGTCTCAAGTTTTGAACATGGACCCTCTACCAATTGTCAATAAGGCGTATGCATTAATCATGCGTGAAGAGAGGCACAGATCGATCGTTCGAGGACAAGAAGAGCGAGTTGGCGTTGTGGCCCTTGCCATCCAGACCAATCAGCGAGGAAGAGGAGCATGATAAGGAAATCTGAAGCAGCGAGTTGGGTCAGATCGAAAATGACTCAATTGCAATCGCAACGGACATAACGCTGCGAATTGTTTTGAAGTCGTAGGATACCCCGCTTGGTGGAAAGGACCAAAAGGAAGGAATAAAGTGGACCATGGACGAGGTCATGGTCAGACTAAGACCGCGACATCTCGCGAGGAGGTAAAGCCACAAGTTATGCATGTCACATGTGGTAATTATGAGGTTGGGGCTGGTTCCATCCAACTATCCAAGGCCTGTCACAAGAACAAATTCAAAAACTGGTAACACTTTTGAATCGAGCAGGAGAAAAATCTGAAAAACTCTCTGGTAAGTCACTTTATAATTGGATTTTAGATAGCGCGGCCAGGGCCTCAAATCATATGAATGGGGTGTTGGAACATTCTCAGTCCTTTAATGCCAAAATACTCAACTAGAAGAAGTTTGAAAATAGATTGAGTCGGAAGCGTACCTTTTGAATCCATATTGTCTTGATGTTGTAGAAGAAGAAAAGAATAAAATAGGGAGATAAAGTTCTTATAAATAATAGTGCCCTCGCTTGGTATTCGATTAATTTGTGAGGAGGATGTATGAAAGAATATGAATGTTTTGTGTGTGTATCTAAAGGGTGATGTAAGGCTATATATATATATATATATATATATGTACATATATATATGTACATATATATATGTACATATATATATGTACATATATATATACATATATATATATGTATATATATGTATATATATATATGTATATATATACATATATATATATGTATATATATATATACATATATATATAATATATATACATATACATATATATATACATATATATATACATATATATATATATATATATACATATATATATATATATATATATATACATATATGTATATATATATATATATGTATATATATATGTATATATATATATATATATATATATATGTATATATACATATGTATATATATATATGTATATATACATATGTATATATATATATATGTATATATATATATATATATATATATATATATATATATATATATATATATATATATATATATATATATATATATATATATATATATATATATATGAGACTAATAGGCACTTAGGGACTACACCCTTTCACATGTAATGGTGTGAAGTTACGATTATGTCCATCATTAAATGACAACTTATACCTTAAGAGTTTTACACATTAATTAATCTTCTACACTTATATTATAACATTACATTTATGATTTATACATGTACGTCTACATGTTTGTGTATATTTATTAAGTATGCACATTTTGCAATCCTTGTTCTAACAATCTCCTAATTGGATTGTATGAATATGTGTCTATACTTAATTAACCCTTATAATCATATTTATAATGTAAATGACAATCCTACTTGCACATTTATTGTCATTCAACACAATCCCGTTCATTAGTTCTACAAATATAAGGATTAAAGGAGCAGTTGTTGTAATTGATTCGCAACTAAAACCCACAATGATCATATATATATATATATATCCAACTAAACGATATAAATAAGTGTAGATGAGTAGCATGAAAAAATAGGTGAATATATATATATATATATATATATATATATATATATATATATATATATAAAATTAATGAACGTATATATATTCTCCCAACTAGTCCTATTTAACCAAATGAGATCAATACTTTAGAAGATATAAATTAATTAATAAAAGTACAACACAAACTCCCACAATAGTAAATGTTATCAAAAGTTGTTACACCCATGTGAGCAGTATGCTCGTGAAACAATAAAGCAGATAACGCTTTAGTAAACGGATTCGCAAGCATGAAATTTGTTCCTATAAGTTGTATTTTTATTTATTCATTTTGTACTCTTTCTATTACAAAAAGAAACTTAATATCTATATGCTTGGATTTAGATTAACTCTTATTGTTGTTATAGTACAAAACTGCTGCCCGATTGTCACAATATATCTTGAGTGGTCTCTTGATACTATCGATAATTCGCAGTCCTTCAATAAAATTGCACAGCCATATAGCTTGATTGTATGCTTCGTAACAAGCAACAAACTCGACTTCCATGGTAGAGGAAGTTACGAGTGTTTGCTTGGCACTCCTCCAAGATACTGCTCCACCGGCTAATGTGAAGATATAACCAGACATCGACTTTCGACTATCATGGCATCCAGCAAAATCAGAATCGGAATGACCAACAATCTCAAGATGATCCGATTTTGAATATGTAAGTATGTAGTCCTTAGTGTTTTGTAGGTATCTCATCACTCTTTTGGCTACAAACCAATGTTCTCTCTCTAAATTTCTTTGGTATCGACCAAGCATTCCAACAATAAATGCAAGGTATGGACGAGTATAGACTTGTGCATACATTAAACTTCCTACTGCTGATTCATAAAGGATATTTTCTATAAACTTAGTACTTATACCTGAAATTCAACAAGAATATACAATTCAAAACAATTTCTCAATGGAGATATTGAGGAAACCATCTACATAAAGAAACCAGAAATGGTGACTGATTTTGATCAAACTAATCAATTAGTTTGTAAACTTAAGAAATTCATTTATGGTCTCAAGCAAGCTTCTCGTCAATGGTACTTAAAATTCAATCAAGTTATTCTTTCATTTGGTTTTGAAACGAATCTTGCTGAAGATTGTGTGTACCATAAGTTTAGTGTGATTATATTTATATTTTTGATCTTATATGTAGATGATATTGTGCTTGCTAGTAGTGATATGGACCTTTTTAAGGAAACAAAGAAATTTCTTTCAAACAAATTTGAAATGAAAGATCTTGGTGAGGTATTCTGTTGGTCCCAAATGTGGCAATAAGGGTGAAAAACAACTAGAGGGGGGGGGTGAATAGCTGTTATAAATTTTTTGCCCTCTTTTTGAAAACTAAATCTCTTGCTTACAAAACCGCTTACAGAGAATCAATACCGCAAGTAGGATTGCAAAATGCACAGCCTAATTTCTTAAGTATTGGAATGCGGTTTAGAGGTGCGGTTTTGTGTGTGGTTTTCACAAACAGTAAAATGAGGTTTTGACAATGATTAACCAGAAACACAATTCACAACAATGGATAACCTATATGAATATCAAACAGATAAGGACAAAATAATCAGTAATGAACACTAAGTAAAAATACAGAAATATAAGAACACAATATTTTGAGTGGTTCAATCGTAAATAATTTACATCCACTACCAAGATGGTTAGTCTTGGATTTTCTAATGCTAGATTTTATATTAGAGTATGAGAGATATTACAAAGTACATGAATCAATACTTAGATCTAAAATCTATTCTATGAAGATCATATCCTAGACTATAACCAGTGTATCTCAAATGAATTAATCTATGTGATTAATCAAGTGAGATGTGTGTGTGATAAACAAGAATCAAGGCTCTTTGAATCTGTATGATATAGAGCTCAAGAAATCTTGGTGATAAAGGCTTAATTTCTGAGCTGGAGATATTTTCTTGAAGGAAGAAGATGACGATTCAAAGGGTTGAATATTTCTGGGAATAGCTTCAATCTTCTATGAACTCACTGTAAAATCAATTTCTCAAGCAATCTTCAAGTGTTGAAGAATGGGGGTATTTATACTCAAGCACCAAAAAAGTAGTCGTTGGGAACAGCTATAGCAAGTACTGTACTGGTGCATTCTGATTGGTCCACAAATCCACTTTTGTCCCTTTGTTCAGAAGATGCAGATAAGGCTAATCTGACCTCAGCTGTATTTAAGGAATGAAGGACATCTGTCACCTTTTTAGAATCCTTGCAGATCTTGTCTGACAGTTAGTCACGCGACAAGATTTTGTGGTTGACTTTTAATATTGCTGACATGGATTCCAACAGTCATAAGTGGTTTAACTTCAAGTCTTCAATCATTGGATGCGGTTTGGTGAGGATGCGGTTTAGGCAGTGCGATTTCACCAACGAGGTTTCACTTTGGACTTCGAAGTGCGGTTTCAATGTAAGAATTCCACAAAGCGGTTTGCTGGTGCGGTTTCATAAGTGCGGTTTGAAACCTTCTGAATTGAAACCTCATGACCAATGAGTCTTGTGCCAGTCTTCAAGCCTAAATAAACCTATTCTATAAAATGGACTTATACTAAAAAATTGAAGTCTAAGCTTCATTACATATAGGCTTAAAGTCCAGAAAATAGAGATGAGATTATGGTATCAATCAAATTAAAGCTAAAGCTAGGAGGGTTAAAGTATGTATACCCAATAATTTTTCCCTATTTGATTAATGTCATTACCTACTATAACAAAAACAAACATTGTCCTTGGTAAAAACATGTCCATAAGAATTAGCATAGTAAGTCATGTCCCAAGTTAATGCACACACTAGCTTAAGTTATAGATTTCTATACTATTGAAAGATAAATAACTTACAAGTTGAAAGTATAGAAATGCATTCAGTGTATACATAAAAATATGAGTTTTAGGCTCCGTTTGTTTCACCGTAAAACATTTTCCGGAAAATGTTTTCCGGAAAATAACCTGTTTTACGGTGTTTGGTTAGCCCCCGGAAAATGTTTTCCGGAAAATAACTCGTTTTCCGCTGTTTGGTTGCCTACGTAAAACGTTTTCCGGAAAACATTTTACGCCCTTCCTAAGTAAAACGACCTACTGACCTTGTCCCAAGTAAAACATTTTCCGGAAAATGGAGGCCTTAATGTACAACTCATATTACGCCCGGTACAACCACCCCACTGCCTATCCCACCCCCCACCCCCCAAAAAAAATTTTTTTTTTTTAATTTTTTTGTAATCCCCCCCCCCCCACCCCCAGCCTACCCCACCCCCCACCCCCCCCCCCAAAAAATATTTTTTTTTATTTTTTTTTTGTAATCGCCCACTACCCCCACCAACCCCCCCCCCCAAAAAAAGTTTTTTTTTTTTTTTGTAATCGCCCCCCTACCCCCTGCCTACCCCCCACCCCCCCTCACCCCACTTCCCCCCAAAAAAAATTTTTTTTTTTTTTTTTGTAACGCTCCCCCTACCCTGCCTACCCCACCCCCACCCACCCACCCTACCCTACCCCCCACCCACCCACACCCCCCCCCCCCCACCCCCCAATTTTTTTTTTTTTTTTTTTTTGTAATCGCCCCCCACCCCCCCCAAAAAAATTTTTTTTTTTTTTTTTTGTAATCGCTCCCTACCCTACCTGCCTACCCCCGCCCTTCCCACCCACCCCCACCCCAAAAAATTTTTTTTGGGGGTAGGGGGCGATTACAAAAAAAAAAAAAAAAAAAAAAATTTTGGGGGTGGGGGGGGTGGGGGCAGTGAGGGTAGGGGCGATTACAAAAAAAAAAAAAAAATTTTTTTGGGGGTGGGGGGGTGGGGGGGGGGCGATTACAAAAAAAAAAAAAAAATTTTTGGGGAGGGGGTGGTGGGGGGGTAGGCTGGGGGTGGGCATTACAAAAAAAAAAAAAAAAAATTTTGGGGGGGGGGGGGGAGGGGTGGGTGGGGGTGGGGGGTAGGCGAGGGGGTAGGGGGCGATTACAAAAAAAAAAAAAAAAAATTTTTTTGGGGGGTGGGTGGGGGGTAGGCGAGGGTAGGGGGCGATTACAAAAAAAAAAAAAAAAAATTTGGGGGGTGGGGGGTGGGGGGTAGGCGGGGGGTAGGGGGCGATTACAAAAAAAAAAAAAAAAAAAAATTTTGGGGGGGGGGTGGGTGGGTGGGGGGGGTGGGGTAGGTCACCTTGTGAAATATGAGTCGTTTTACCAAACACCCGAAAACATTTTACACCCTTCCTCCGTAAAATATTTTCCTCCGTAAAATATTTTACGCTCTACCTCCGTAAAACATTTTACAGGAAAACATTTTACAGGAAAACATTTTCCAGAAAACGTTTTCCGGAAAACATTTTACGTCGAAACAAACGGAGCCTTAGTTTAAGTATGCGGTTTAAACTTAATATTTAAACTTCAATTCAAAAATATGATTTTTAAGTTAAGGATATTTGAATGAGGTTTAAAACCAATGCGGTTTCATTGTTCTAAAAACAAGCAGTTTGAATGAACAAGGTTTGAATTCAATTAGTGATGCATTTTTCATTATTACCTTTGAAGTTTACAGATTACAAGGGTAGGAAAGCAAAATACAACATAGCAAAAATAAATTCAAGCAAAAAAAGTTTAAGCAAAAAATTACAGATAATGCGGTCTATTGCTGAGGAGGTCCATCCACGACATGATCTGCAACATGCGGTCTATTGAAGACTGAATTTTCTGCCCTAAGAGTTCTCCTTAGCCTTCTTACTTCTTCAGTAGTCCTTTGTAGAGCGGTCTCCAAAATGTTGATGGCGTTGGTTGCGGTTTGAAGTCTTGAGTTGTTGGAGCCAACCGCTCTGCAATTTCCTTTCACCTCTTCTACAAGTTCATCAACTTTAGCAGCATTTTCGTCCAAGTTTTTGTTGAGTGTAATTGATAAAGGTATGGATATGATCTTGGATAGCTTCTGCATGTGCGGTCTGACCTTCTTGAAGATTGGCTTCAATTTCACATATGCTCATCCTCAAAGAGTTATCCAGCTCATGGATTTTCATGCTTAGCTTATTGTTGAATCCCTCCTTGAGGTTTTCTAGCCTGTCATTCACCTCATCAGTTAGACTATCTAACTTTGCAGTTAGACTGTCTCCCATCAAATTCATCTTCGTTTTTAACTCCTCTTTAAGGATATCCATTTCATATTGGAGGCTAGTTTGCATGGAATCCAAAGTTGACCTAGTGTCTGATTCTTCGCGATGCGGAGTTCTTCATCTCTTCCATCAACTCAATCTTGAGTTTTTCAATTGAGTTGTCTATAGAATCACAGAAAACTTTTGCAAGATGATCCAGCATTTCCTTGAGTGAGGCTTTTGAAACTGCATCACCTAGGACTTGGATGACTCCATTTGTTAGGTCCTTCCTGAATTCATCAAAGCATTTTTCAGCTGAGGTTTGGACAATGTTTGCTGTTGAACTCTCCCCCTTAATGGCATCAAGCTTTTAAAGAAAACTTTTCATTGAAGTTTTATGAGCAGCCAGTTCAAGGGATTGAGTGGCTAGAAGGTGGGATTGGCTTTTAACATGGTTCTGGAGGGAGCGCTTGGAGGCTTCAAGGGATGAGTTGGAGGAAGATAATTTTATCATATGGCCCTGATTGGTAAGCAGTTGGCCTTGAATGAGATGAAGGGTGGAGAGAATTTGGGTGTAGTCAGAAGGAGGTACAGTTGAGGAGGAGGGAATGTTTGAGAAAGGAGGAGGCGGTTGAGTAGGGATAGTTGGAGGTTCAGTCTGGGGTAGAAAAGCGGTTTGGGTTAATGGAGGGGTTTAAGAAGGGGGTACAGTCTGAGGGAGTTGGGTGTTGAGGTTTTGGAAGATATGGGAGATTGGAATTGTATGAGATTGGGTGGGAGGTGGAATGGGACGTGTTTGAGTAGGTGCGGTTTGATTAGGTGGAGTTGGTGAGGCGGTTTGCATGGGTGGAGGAATTGTGGAGGTGGGAAGGTTTGTGGTTTGAGGAGGGGATTTTGTGGGTGAAGTGGATGGGGTAGAAGTGTGAACAGAAAAAGGAGGTGTAGAAGTTTTTGTGTGGGGTGGAGTTTGATTGCGGTTTGAATGGAGAGGGGAAGGAGCGGGGTCCTTGCGGTTGGAGGTGGATATGGCTTGGCCTTTAGAAGGTTTGGGGGACCAGTCCTTAAAGGCATTTGAAAGTTGGGGGTTTGGTAAGTGGAATGATTAGAAGAATCAGAATCAGGAAGAAGGGAGGAGGAATATGAGGATTCTTTGTCAAAATAGGAGGCATTTTCACCTGCCATAGGTTCAGCATTTTTGGCCACCCTCCTAAGAAAATGACGAGGCCCCTTTTTGGTGGTTTTCTTTGCCATCATTTTAAACCGTTTCTTGGGTGTCTCCCCCTGAACCTGAGCATCTACGTGCGATTCAGATATTTGCAGTTGGGGGAGGATTGTGGTTTGGGAGAAGGGGATTTGGATTGGGATTGGATAGGTGATTGAGGTTGGATTTGGATGGGTGATTGAGGTTGGGTTTGGATGGGTTATTGAGGTTGGGGGGGTAGACGTGGTTGAGTGTTTGGCTGCGGTTTGCTTACCTTGAGCATCTCTCTTCTTAACAACTCTCCTTTCAAATCTTGCCATCTCAGCCCTATGAAATTCCACCATATCTTCATCAGTCATTATCTTGTCTTGAACCACCTTTGCAGCTCTGGCTCTAGCAATCAAAGAAGGGATACTAGCATCTTCTTCTTCATCAGTATCATCATCAACCTCTTCTTCAACAAGGGCATTCTTTTTCTTCACTTGGCTTGGACCAGAACCAGTGGTAGCACGCAGTTTTGGCACATGTGCGGTCTTAGCCTTCTTCAGAGGCAGTTCAGCCTGGCTTCCTGTCTTCCTAGCCCGACCGCTTTCCCTATAGCCTTGTTTGCGGTCTCAGGATTCATCTGGACATAGAATTCTTTTGAGGAGAGGGTGTCAGCATCCCATAATTGTTTGTAATTTTCATCCCCATTCTTGAAACGAAACATGTGGCAAACATTGAGACCTAATGTTTCTTCCCCATTGGACCAGTCCACCTACAATTCAGGGTTGAATTGTTTGACTTCCTCCAGATGTTGGTAATTTGTAAACACTGCGGTCAAGAGCCTGCAGAATGGTCTCCATCTTTGATCAACTCCTCTCACCTTAGATTGATAAGTATCTATATGGGCAAAGAGTTCTCTTAGGATCTTAGGCTAATGGAGGGAAATCTCATTGAAGATTGCACAGCAGTACATCCATTGAATGCTGGTGAAGTTGTTGTGGTTTCCATTCTTCCCACACACAGACTTCCCAACAAGAAAGCACATATGGCTCATCAACTCTCCAAAGTCCTTCTTGGGAACTGCCTTGTATTTCCCGGTTAGAGTTGGAATTCCAGCAAGGGTTGAGGCTATGGCATCTTGAACCTCCTGACCCAGTCTCTCCTCAGCATTAGGGACATGGAATCCAAAAGTATCCCTGATATCCATGTAATCAACTGTTACTTCAATCCCTTCTACATTTGCGGTCAGGCAAGGGATTGTCCTTCCATTTCCTAGATCTCTAGTGCTAGCAATTGCATTGGAGTAAAATTGGTCAACGAAAGAGGGAATGGTGAAATGTTGCTTCTTGGTGAATAAAGGTAAGATTCCTGAGGCATCCAATTTTCTAATCATCTCCCTTCCTAGGGCATCTTTATTCAGCTCTACGTCATTAATTTCCCATCCAGGTAGGAAAAAGTGGGGATCCTACAAAGAAAGAAAATGAAAAGTTAGATCCATTTAAAATATCATAGTTCACTTGCAGTTTAAGCACTTCATGCGGTTTAGCAATGGTGCGGTTGAGAAAATAAAATTTCTCAACTCCAAGTGTACTGTGAATTTAAGGCAGACATAGAAATGAGAACTTGATAGTATATTTACTAGTACATGGCATTGTTAAACCAAATTTATCCCACACTTACAGGAAGTGCCTGTTAGGGAATGTTATGGTATCCAACCTATATACTAAGTAAAACTCAAGAATAATCAGCATGCGGTTTCAACAGATATAGAAATGCGGTTTTCTACATGCGGTTTTATATCCAAGATGAACATGCGGTTTTAAACAAGTAATTTCAATATGCGGTTTTTAACCTAAGGAAGCAT
Source organism: Adenophora triphylla var. japonica (assembly GCA_022495995.1). Classification (NCBI taxonomy): domain Eukaryota; kingdom Viridiplantae; phylum Streptophyta; class Magnoliopsida; order Asterales; family Campanulaceae; genus Adenophora; species Adenophora triphylla. Next base: position 77,976 of record JAFEMH010007191.1, on the reverse strand, counting down.
GCGGTTTGAAACAATTGTGATATGCAGTTTCTCCTATGCGGTTTCAAACTAAGGAAGCATGCGGTTTTAGAGATGAGGTTCTAAGGCATATTCAAGACACACAGTTTTCCAAAATTTTTCTAAGTATGAAAAACATAATTATGAAATCATGGAATCCAAAATATGGGAAATTTTCTGAAAAACTCATGAACAGTGCATATGAATATATGAAGAACACCAAGAACAGTCAAGAACACCAAGAACAGTCAAGAACACTGATGCTGCAAGAATCGTGTCGTTATCAATCTCCATCCAGCTGTAAGATCAATCTCCTGACTTCTGACCTGAAAACAGAAACCACGACTAGCCGGAATGGTCTCCGACAAAGACCCTCGGGCGTGAGGATAAGTACGGTGTATGAGAGCTAAATAATTATAAGGAACAATGTATTCTCAAATAATCAAAAAGCAATTACCTTGGAATGGTTGACATTGCCTTGTATTTATAGTTGTTGATGAGAGATATAATTGTGGTAGGATTGTATTAAATCCCTATAATCTCGAATCAGATATGTATGAGAGATCTTGTCCATGTATAACTCCTGATTTGTAGGGAGTTCGTTATGGAAAGATTTATGTTCACACCCGGACTATGTAGGTCGTCGTTAATATAATAGGTCGAGGTCGCCTATTGGGTCTAGGTCGACCTGACTGATGGATGGGATCGGGTTATGCCCGAACTGTGATTTGGATCGTATGTCAGACCATGCTTGGTCGGGACCTCGTAGGTCGGACGAAGAGCTTAGGTCGACTGATCATGCTGTTGGGTCATGGGCCTGGTAATAATTGGACCTAGCCCACTGGGAACCTGGCGGCAATAATAGGTAGATAATTGGGCTTGCTCGTTGGGCCTAGCCTGTCACTTTTATTCCGTTCAAACACCAAGAACAGAGGCAACATGAAACTTACCCAAAATCAACAAAAAAACATATCAAAATGATTATATTGGGCAGTGGAGTAGCAATATAACAATAAAAATCAAAACTTTACCCAGAATTATCAAGAAATAGCCAAGAACACGAAATGGGTTTCTAAAATCCTTAAACTGTAAAAATCAAAATCAGTAGCCAAAAGATGTTTAGATCATCAAATAAACAACATAGAAAGATTCTAAGCATCAAAACGAGCAAAACCCAACAAATATTACTCAAAATGAGCAAGAAACAAGAACATAATCAACCAAAATGGATATGAAGCATACGATCAGTTTTTACTGTTTAACAATGGCTGATTTTCAGAAAGAAGGTTTAAGGTTAGAATTCTTACCATGTCGTTGAAGTCTTTATTTGCTACTCTAGGAATCGTTGTATCCCTTTGTCTCTTAGCAGCCATTAAAAGTTTGAGTTTTCAAAAAATGAAGGTTTATAGAGAGAGTTTTTAGAGAGAGAAAGTGGTTGAGAAAGAGAGTACAGAAATTTGGCAGTGTAAAGGGTCAACCGTTGCACCAAAACGGGTTTATATAGGTGGTGAAGGGGTAGTGTGCATAAATGTGATGATGGTTCCACTAACTGTTACACCCTTTCAACTTCTGCACACTGTCCTATGACGGCTGACAAGAGGGTTTTTAATGCAAATATTCTTTTTGCATTAAATGCATTTAAATTTTGAATAAATGTGGGAAAATATTTACAAAAATACCCTTATGCCAAATAGATTAAAAATAAGGACCAAATAATAAATATAGAAAACTTACCTGGGTCCACGTGACATGCATGCGGTTTGACAAAAAGATAATAAAAATAATTTAATAATTTTTTTTAATAGGGAAAAAATATCAAACCGCCTTGAAGATTCTTTAAAGCTTTGAAATGAAAATCATTGAAAATTGTCCAAGTGTTGAAATGCGGTTTTGATCATGCGATCTTGATTCAGCATGCGGTTTGGAACATGCGGTTGACCTCATGCGGTTTGGATCACGCGATTTCAACAAGGGTGAGGTTTGATACCTCAATAGGATTTTTAACCTAAAAGCCACATACTCAACACACAAGTTAGTAATAAAAATTATGGACTTATTTAAGTTCAAGCATACCCATTTCTCCTCTAAGGAATGAAAACCTCTTGGAGTCAAGAGCTTTGGTGAGGATGTCAGCAATCTGATTATCTGTCCCACATACTCTAAATGGATGTTCCCCTTTTCCACATGGTCTTTGAGAAAGTTATACTTGATGTCTATGTGTTTTGTCTTTGAGTGCATGACAGGGTTGTTGGAGACTGAGATTGTTGATGTGTTGTCACACATGATTTGGAATTTCCTTCATTAATCCCATAGTTCACCAATTGTTGCTTCATCCAAAGAATTTGGCAGCAGTAGCTTCTAACAACAATGTATTCACCCTCTGTAGTTGACACTGAAACTGAAGCTTGCTTCTTGTGGCCCAAGCAATTAGTCTATTTCCAAGAAAGTGACAAGTTCCACTAGTGCTTTTTCTATCAATTGTGCAAGCAGCATAATCTGCATCTGAATAACCTACAAGATCGAAATTCGAATCTTTGGAATACCAAAGTCCAAGGTTAGTAGTTCCAGAGAGATAGCGGATTATATGCTTGACTGCACTTAAATGTGCTTCTCTAGGATCAACTTGATAGCGAGCACATACACAAACACTAAACATAATATCTGACCTACTAGCAGTTAAATAAAGTAATGAGCCAATCATACCTCGATATATGGTTTGATCAACCTTTTTACCATTTAGATCTTTATCTAGCTTATTACCGGTAGCCATGGGAATATCGTATGCTTTCGCATTTTCCAGTCCAAACTTCTTGATTAACTCCTTTGTGTATTTGGCTTGGCTGAGGAAGATTCCTTCTTCACATTGTTTGATTTGTAGCCCGAGAAAGAACGTTAATTCTCCCATCATCCTCATCACAAACTTGCTTTTCATTAGCTTTTCAAAATGCTTACATAATAATTCATTAGTAGAGTCAAAAATAATATCATCAACATAGATTTGAACAAGTAAGGAATGATTATTATATTTAGCAATGAATAGAGTTGTATCGATTTTACCGCGTTTGAAGCCTTTTTCTAGTAAAAATTTAGATAGAGTCTCATACCACGCCATTAGAGGTTGTTTGAGTCCATACAAAGCCTTTTGGAGTTTGTAGACATGATTTGGAAATTTGGAGTCTTCAAATCCAGGAGGTTGAGCAACGTACACGATTTCTTGAAGCAGTTCACCATTGAGAAAATCACTCTTAACGTCCATTTGATATTGCTTGAAACGCTTGTAAGATGCATAGGCCAAGAAAATTCTGATTGCTTCAAGTCTTGCAACTGGAGCAAAAGTTTCGTCGTAGTCAATTCCTTCTTCTTGCCTATATCCTTGTGCAACCAACCTTGCTTTGTTTCTGGTGATGCTTCCATTCTCATCCATTTTGTTTCTAAATACCCACTTTGTTCCTATCACTCCTTGATCATGAGGTCTAGGCACTAATGTCCAAACCTTACATCTTTCAAATTGGTTGAGTTCTTCTTGCATAGCAACGACCCAACTGGAATCTTGGAGTGCTTCATCAACTTTCTTGGGTTCAATTTGAGATAACAAAGAAGTATGCTCGTCATAGTTTGATCTCCTTTTTTGAACTCCGGAAAATAAATCACCAATCACATTTGAGAGAGGATGACTGCTGACTTCACGAACCTCAGGGGGTAAATCTGGTTGAACTGAGGTTTGCTAAAGATCTTCTAATGGAACATCGTTAGATCCTTCAATGAAGTCATTGAAAGTGAGTTGACGAAGAGGTTCAACAAGTTGAATGGGTGAGTTCTCATCAAAATCTTCCCTTGAGGTTGCATTTGGAGTAGAAACTTCAGGTGCGGTTTGAAAATTATCTGAGGGAAATTCAGTTGAGGTTGATGGATTTCCTTGAGTTGATGGATTTTGCGGTTCTTGAGGTTCAGGTGCGGTTTTGGAAGATTCACCTGTTTCATTAGTCTCAACAAAATCATCAACAACATTTGGAGCCAAATATGGCTCAAGGAGAGAATGTTCATGGACAGATTCTACTATCTTTAAACTAGATTTATTGAAAACACGAAAAGCTTTTGAATATTTAGCATACCCAATAAAAATACCTTCATCAGCCTTAGCTCCAAATTTACCTATGTTTTCTCTTCCATTGTAGAGGATAAAGCATTTGTAGCCAAAGATTTTGAAGAAAATAATGTTGGGGGTTCTTCCTCTCCAAAGTTCATATGGAGTTTTGTTGTAGGTTTTGTTGATAAGGGAGCGATTTTGAGTGAAGCATGCTGTGTTGACTGCTTCAGCCCAAAAGTACTGAGGAAGCTTGACTTCAGATATCATTGTCTTTCCAGCCTCAATCAACATCCTGTTCTTTCTTTCCACAACTCCATTTTGTTGAGGAACACCAGCAGTAGAAAAATTGTGTTAAATTCCATGGTCATCACAATATTGAGCAACACCGTTGTTTTTGAATTCAGTTCCATTGTCGGACCTTACACTAACGATGTCGTCTTCTTTTTGGGTTTGGAGCCGTCTGAAAAGTGAGGTTATAATTTCATCGCAATCATCATTTGTGATCATCATCTCAATCCACGTATATCTTGAGTAATCATCCACCACCACTAAAGTATATCTATTTCCTCCAATGCTGGCAGTGGTGACGGGTCCAAACAAATCAATGTGGAGCAGTTGTAAACATCTTGCAGTTGAGGGCGCGGTCTTGCTGGTAAAGATGACACGGTTTGTTTACCTAGTTGACATGCACTTCATTTCTCAGGATGGTGGTCAGCTACTTTGGGTAAACCGCGAACGAGGTTTCCCTTCCAATCTTTGCAAGATACTTGAAGTTCAAGTGGCTCAACCGCTTGTGCCATAGCCAACTATTTTCGCTCACATTTTTAGCTACAAAACAGAGATTAGTAATACTACATGTAGAATTTAAATCAATAATGTAAATATTACTTTTACGAATTCCTGTGAGTAGTGTGACTCCGGAAATGCTATCTTTAATGAAGCAATTTGAGGAAGTGAAGTTGCAATGCATTCCTTTGTCACAGAATTGAGAAATTGAAAGGAGGTTGTGCTTGAGTCCTTCAACAAGAGAAACCTTCTCAATAGTTAGGTTTCCTCTCCTTATAATACCATGCCCAATGGTCTTGCCTTTGTTGTTGTCACCAAAGGTTACAGATGGAGCGCTGCCTTCAATGACATCTTCAACTAAGGATCTATCTCCAGTTATATGTCTTGAACATCAACTATCAAGATACCATTCATTTTCCTTGGAGTGACCAGCCATTAAGCAGAGGAACTGAAAGATAAACATTTAAAAATGAGGTCCCCTTTATTCTTTTGGGTCCTGAGGTTAGCATCTTTTGATGACCCACACCTGTTTGACAGAAGGATGATTATTCTTTCTGGCATTGAGTGTGAACCTCAAAAGGCATTCTGTAGCCTTGTGACCTAAACCATCACACACAGAACAATGATGAAAGCTTTGAGCAACATGAGGTTTTACAAACTCTTTACTATTTTTAGGATTAGCATTCATTTTGGGAACTGAGGTTTTGGCCTTCACAAAGGTGGTCATTTTTTGTTTGACCGCAGTTTTTCTAGGAACGCTCCCCTTGCCTTTGAAAGCAGGAGGTGCGGTCGAAGAAGAAGGGCGGTCAGCTGCACGACATACTTCAAAAGGTGCGGTTGAAGTAGAAGTGCGTTCAGCCGCAATTTGAACCTCCTCTACGGTTTCATCCTCAGAAATTTTCTTTTTCATTTGAGATTTTTTTCCCAAATTGTTTCTTAGGGTAGACATAATGGAAATTAAGTTTAGACTTTGGTTCCTGTCCTTTACCCTTTGAAATGGAATGCTTTCCATAGGAATTTCTTGAGTTTGTTTAGAAAATTCCTCATCATTTTCACAACAGGATGCACACTTCAACTTTTCACCAGTTTGGAATCCCAGGCCTTCTTTATCACCACTAGCCTTTTGGGATTCTAAAATTTGATCCATGGTGACACGTGATTTGGTCCACTCGTTAATTACCTTCTGGAGGTCATTGTTTTGAGCAACCAAGTCATCGTTATTAAGTTGGAGTGCAGATACCTTAGTTTCTAGAATGAGGTTTTTATCAGTAAGAGGAGACATACTTTTTACTTGGTCTTTAAGATTTGAAATTTCAGACCTAAGCACAGTTTTCTCCGTCCTAAGCTGTGTAATTTCATCATTTGCTAAAGACAAAGCTTTTTTAACATTTTGAAATTTAAGGATCATCATTTCAGCTTCTTTGAACATCCTTTCATGTTCCAGGGGAGAAACCTCTTCTACCACCTTTTTCAAAATTTTCTTAGTTGGAATTATTTTTGAAGGTGTTGCATTTTTGGAAGGCAAAATGGGACGTGAGTAAGAACTATTCCCGATCTTAATACTAGGAGTAAGTTTCACTTCATCATCCTTTCTAGTTTTGGTTCTCATTGGAGTAACCTCTTCCTCATCCATTTCAAACGACTCGACTGACTCATTATCTGAATCATCAGAAGCGTCTACAACATGGTAGAGATTAACCTCTTCGGTTTCATCCTCGCTTCCTTCATCAGAATCTGTTTCAATCCAAGTTGCTAACTCTTTTGAGTTCTCTTCCTCTTCAGCAACCATTCCCTTGCGATGAGAAAATTTCGCAGGAGAGGTTTTCTTTTTCATGTATTCAAATCTAGGATGTGGACACTCAGATGCAAAGTGGCCAGGTTTTCTACAATTGTAGCAAACTAGATCACTCTTCTTCTTTGTATCAGCAGCCTTGGAAAAAGTTGCTGGAGGTTTGCCTTTTGAAAATGATTTAGAAGTTGGTTTTGAAGATTTTTGAAATTTTTGAAATCTTTTTACAAACATGGCAAAATCATCATCATCCATTTCGATGAGTGATGAGGTTGAGATGGAAGAATCTGACGTTTGCTTTGATGTGGAAGGTTTTTCCTCATGTTCCACTACGGACATAGAAAGTGATTTTCCTTTTCCTTCAACTTCTTCAATATGGTCTAATTTAAGCTCATGGACTTTAAGATTTGCATACAAGTTACTTAACGTCCAAGTATTTAAATCTTTAGAGTCCTCAAGAGATGTGGCTTTATTAACCCATCTCGAACCCAAAGCAGCTAGAAAAGTCATATTGACTTCTTTATTAGTTAAAACTTTGCCAAGAGATCTACAAGAATTAACTACCTCAACGTAGCGATCATAAGTTTGGCGCAAGGTTTCGTTTGATTTTCTATTCAAGTTGTTGTAGGATCTTTCAACAGCATATCTCTTGTTTTCTTTGCATAGATCATCTCCTTCGAGGTAGCTCTCGATGGCATCCCACATCTGCTTTGCAGTTGTGCTGTACATGACCTTTTGAAGAGTTGAAACGGGCAAGGTTCCGAAAATGATGAATCTTGCTTTGCTGTCCAAAGCAACTAATCGTTTTTCCTTATCTGTCCACTCAGCTTTCAGCTTTTTGACCTCTGGAGTTTCAGCACTGGTGGTTGGATTGGTGTTGGCCTTCATAGGAACAAAGGGGCCATTCGTCATGCACTCCACCAGCATTTCATCAATGGTTTCCAAATAGATCAACATTCGGACCTTCCAGATGTCAAAGTGGTCTTCATCCAGAATAGGAATGTGTGAGTAGTTAACCGTTGTCATGGTTTTTGAGTTTGCCATAATGAATCGGTACACTAGTTGTTAAGCTTGAAAAACAATAGTTTTATAAATGTGTTTAAAGCTCTGATACCACTTGTTGGTCCCAAAGGTGGCAACAAGGGTGAAAAACAGCTAGAGGGGGTTGAATAGCTGTTATAAATTTTTTGCCCACTTTTTGAAAACTAAACCTCTTGCTTACAAAACCGCTTGCAGAGAATCAAAACCGCAAGTAGGATTGCAAAATGCACAGCGTAATTTCTTAAGTATTGGAATGCGGTTTAGAGGTGCGGTTTTGTGTGTGGTTTTCACAAACAGTAAAATGAGGTTTTGACAATGATTAACCAGAAACACAATTCACAACAATGGATAACCTATATGAAGATCAAACAGATAAGGACAAAATAATCAGTAATGAACAGTAAGTAAAAATGCAGAAATATAAGAACACAATATTTGGAGTGGTTCAATCGTAAATGATTTACATCCACTACCAAGATGGTTAGTCTTGGATTTTCTAATGCTAGATTTTATATTAGAGTATGAGAGAGATTACAAAGTACAGGAATCAATACTCAGATCTAAAATATATTCTATGAAGATCAAATCCTAGACTATAACCAGTGTATCTCAAATAAATTAATCTATGTGATTAATCAAGTGAGGTGTGTGTGTGTGATAAACAAGAATCAAGGCTCTTTGAATATGTATGATATAGAGCTCAAGAAATCTTGGTGATAAAGGCTTGAATTCTGGGCTGGAAATATTTTCTTGAAGGAAGAAAATGAAGATTCAAAGGGTTGAATATTTCTAGGAATAACTTCAATCTTCTATGAACTCACTGTAAAATCAATTTCTCAAGCAATCTTCAAGTGTTGAAGAATGGGGATATTTGTACCCAAGCACCAAGAAAGTAGCCGCTGGGAACAGCTGTATCAAGTACTGTACTGGTGCATTTTGATTGGTCCACAAATCCACTTTTTTCCCTTTGTTAAGAAGATGTAGATAAGGCTGATCAGACCTCAGCTGTATTTAAGGAATGAAGGACATCTGTCACTTTTTCAGAATCCTTGCAGATCCTGTCTGACAGTTAGTCACGTGACAAGATTTTGTGGTTGACTTTTAATATTGCTGACGTGGATTCCAACAGTCATAGGTGGTTCAAATTCAAGTCTTCAATCATTGGATGCGGTTTGGTGAGGATGCGATTTAGGCAGTGCGGTTTCACCAATGAGGTTTCACTTTGGACTTCAAAGTGCGGTTTCAATGTAAGAATTCCACAAAGCGGTTTGCTGGTGCGGTTTCATACGTGTGGTTTGAAACCTTCTGAATTAAAACCTCATGACCAATAAGTCTTGTGCCAGTCTTCAAGCCTAAATACACCTATTCTATAAAATGGACTTATACTAAAAAATTGAAGTCTAAGCTTCATTACATATAGGCCTAAAGTCCAGAAAATAGAGATGAGATTATGGTATCAATCAAATTAAAGCTAAAGCTAGGAGGGTTAAAGTATGCATACCCAACCCATCCTTTGTATTAGTTAAATTACCCGGATCCGGCTGCGCGGGCCCCGGCATCTCGCAATCGCTTGTCGCATTTTTGTTGGGAGGTGTCGCTGTGTTTGGAGGAGTCGCCACGCCATTTTGATATAGCCCAAAACATTGAAAAAGGCTTTATTTTTTGAAAAGGTTGTTGTGTGATGAGATTTTGAGTTCGGAGGTCAAGTTACGCCTCGGGAAGAGAATAGCAGAGCTCACCCGAGTTGCCTCGTATACACGAGTCTTTCGATACCCCTCTTTCTTTAAAAGTTTGTGTGTGTGTGTGCTTTTAAAAATACATGCTAAATATGATGTCTACATTGTATGCTATGTATTGAAATAAATTGAAATAGTACTGGAAGGAGGCCTTACCAATGTTGGTTCGTGTCTATCTTCCGCTTGGGAATAGTGTTTGAGTGTGAATAGTGCTCCGGAATGGATCGGGAATTCTTCGGGATGTACCGGTGTCTACGGACAAAGCTTCGGCGTGCCTCGGGAGTGCTAGGTGTGTCTGCGGTCAGAGCTTAGGTGTGCTTCGGGATTCGTTGGTTGTATTCGGGCAGAGGTTCGGCGTGCCTCAGGTTTTTTGGTTGTACTCGGGCAGAGGTTCAGCGTGCCTCGGGTTTATTGATTATACTCGGGCAGAGGTTCGGCGTGCCTCAGGTTTATTGATTGTACTCGGGTAGAGGTTCGGCGTGCGTCGGGTTTGTTGATGTTACTCGGACAGAGGTTCGGCGTGCCTCGGGTTTGTTGATTGTACTCGGGCAGAGGTTCGGCGTGCCTCGGGTTGCCTCGGGATTGTCCGACAGGGCTTCGGGATGGACCGGGATGCCTCGGGATGGACCAACAGGGCTTCGGGATGCTTCGGGAGTACCTCGAGGTGGTTCGAGAGCATCTCAAGAGCGCTCGATAGGGCTTCGGAGCACCTCAGGAGGGCTCGAAAGGCCCTGGAAAGAATCGAAAGGGACCGGGATTGCCTCGGAAGGACTTAGAGGGGAGCCTGAAGGCTGGGGGGAGAGAGAGGAGAGAATGGAGGTGTGAAGAAAATGAGAGGGGGAGCCCTCTATTTATAGGCCCCAAAAAACTGCAAAATGGTCCGCACGAATTGTTGTGCAAAACCTATTTTTTGGCTTTCCTAGATTTAAGGAAATATCGTGGAATTTAAGAGGATTTTGTAATTATGATGTCTACTTGCAAAAGATTCCGTGCGGACCATTATGCAGGCTGACTATTTTTTGTAATTCCCAAAAAGTCCTTTTGTTTTATTTTATCCCGGAAGGGTCCTACCTTGGTTTGGTTGGTGGTTTTGGGGTTTTTGAAGGTTACGGGTCTTCCAGATCACGTTTGTATGAGTCTGCGGTATTTCCCGTGTGTCGGATGGGGAGCGATCCAGATTGGGGTACTTACAGAAGCCCCTCGACGATGTCACTTATGAAGGAAGTGGGGTCGTCGATAAGATAAGGGTCCCGATCAGGATCGCTTGTTGGGAGAGAGAAGGTGACCGTGTTGGTCGGGTGTGAGGACGTGGTGGTGTCCTGGGGTGACATGGTGAGCGGACGTGTCGGTGTCCTGATGTGAGGTGGACGTGTCGGTGTCCTGAGGGTGACCGTTTAGGTCGGTTGGCTGGACCCTTTGACAGGATTCCTACGTATCCCGAATGGGAATCAATCCTGATCGTAGTTCGTGTGTGAGGTGACTGCTTGGGTCGGGTGTGAGGATGTGGTGGTGTTCTGTTGTGTTACCGCTTAGGTCGCACTACAAGAAATTTGGTTATTTACGGCAGTTATTTACGGCGGGCAACACGCGACCGCCGTATATATTACTTATATACGGCGGACAACACGGAGCCGCCGTATATAACTAATATATACGGCGGTATGCTATATCTGCCGTAAATATAAAGAGTATATACGGCGGTATAATATATCCACCGTAAATATAAAGATATATACGTACATAATATAAAATTGATATATACGGGTCTGATATCATAGTTATATACGACGATTAACAAAAAGCCGCTACATATATATTTAATATATACGGCGGAAAACACGGAGCCGCCGTATATAACTAATATATACAGCGGATTGTACAGGACCGCCGTAAATACTAATATAAACCGCGAAATTAATTTCCCCAAAATTCCCTCTCTTAGTTTGCACAAAAAATCAAAAATCTCTCCCAAATTTCTCAAACTCTACCTACTCCGTCCGGTGACGAGTGCAGACGACTGTGACGAGAAAGACGAGGGATAATCAACGGCGACCTGTGAAGAACCCATCTCCGATGAAGATTATTGCAGCTCTGGTGAAGATTATTGCAGCTCCGGTGAAGAACACGGACGTCGGTTAGTTTGAGGGAACCAGTGAAGACCTGCCTTTTTTATCTCTCTAAATCCCCAGTGAAATCTTGGTAAAGGTACCTTTTTTCTCACCAGTTTCTTGTTGTTCTGTTTCTTTTAGATTTTAATGGTATATTTATTGAAATTTTGGTTGATGGGTTGATCTGATTTTCGTCATTATTCATGTGGGTTGTGGATGTTTTTTGATGATGTTGATTTTTATTGTGTTTTTATGAAGCTCGAATTCACGATTTATGCTTTAAATTGCCTATTGTGTCATACTGTTTTATTGGTTTGATTATTTTGTGGGTAGAAATTGTTTGATTAGGTAGATATTGAGTTGTTTAATAGTTTGTATGTGGGTGTATGTATCATGAGAGATTTGATCTATTTATACATATTAGGTTTTCAGGAATGGAATGGAATGTAAATTAGGTAAATTCTGCAATTTATACTATTTAGATTTAGTTACTCTCTTTTAGAAGAAAACTTATGTGTAGATTTGCACTATGAAGATTAAGGCGTGTTATGTTGAACAAATAGATTGATTGGTTGAATAGAGTTAAAGTAGTGGCTGATTAATTCAGTTGAGTGGATGGTTAGGGAACTTGTGTTTATTAGCCACTAGAATACCCTTAAAGTCAACTATTCCAAAATGTCTCTCAAAATAAAAAAGACCGACGCTCATTTAGCTAGTCATTAGATTTGAAATCATCCCTTAATGCTACTACATGACTCATTTATATCACGTTACATATTATTAGCTTCTCAATTAGTGGGGAGGCTTGTGAGAGAGAACGAATGAATGTTGTCATGGGGTTATACTATATCATGGGCCCAAGCTCGACTACTAGGATAGGCTCCAACAATGTATATGATCTATCGAGCCAAAAGTTGTATTTAGACTATGTTTGTTTATGAGTTTATTTTTATTCTAAAATTTGTGTCTCTCGATCTTATATATAGGTTGTATTTTAAAGTTAAAAATATCAAGTCATATATGGACAAAAGTTGGATTGATTTGGGTAACCGGATTTCAAATGAGTATATGTCTGGGATTGACAACTTCCTCGACTTTGCATTCTCAAAAAAGTCTCTTGGTGCTAAAGAAATATATTGTCCTTGTAAAAAATGCTCAAATCATTACCTAAAAGACCGTGCAACCGTGAAATCACATTGTATTGAAGTGGGATTTGAAACAGATTACAAGAATTGGACTAGGCATGGGGAAGAGTACATTTCGGCGTATAAGAATGATAATAATGATAGGACAACTGAAGATGGCATTGAAATTGACTTGGGCGTGCAAGATTGTATGAGGCAAATGGTACATGAAGGGATGGGTATGCTGGATATTAACCAGCCAGGAATTGAAGAAATCGTACAATCAGATACAGCCACCGCAAAGTTTCTTAGACTTTTGAGAGATGCTGATCAAGCCTTGTGGGAAGGGTGTGATAAGTTTACAGTACTCTCATTTATTGTAGAACTTATGCACTGGAAGGCTAATTATCGAGTGGCCGATAAGGGATTTACTTCTTTATTAAAAAAAATTCATTAGGGCATTGCCTCAGTCAGCAAAAGTGCCAAATTCCTATCGTGAGGCGTACAAGATGACTGGGGATTTGGGTTTTAGTTATAAAACATGGGACGCGTGTATTAATCATTGTATGTTGTTTCGAAATGAAACTGAAAAACTTACTAAATGTGAAATTTGTGGAGCCTCAAGATATAAGCAAAAAGAAGAAGGGGGTAGCGGTGAAGGTGCAAAAACAAGTGGCAAGAATAAACTTTCCAAGCAGGTAGCGATGAAAAAAGTATGGTATTTTCCCTTAAATCCAAGGTTGCAAATGTTGTATTGGTCATCTAAGACCGCGACATTCATGAGATGGCATGCCGAGAAAAGAATAGACGATAGTGTGCTGAGACATCCTGCAGACTCTCGTGCGTGGAAGGGATTTGATAAACGTTATCCATTATTTTCAAGTGAAATTCGGAATGTTAGATTGGGATTAGCATCTGACAGATTTAATCCTTTCAGAACAATGACTATATCTCACAGTACTTGGCCGATTGTGCTTATGCCATACAATCTCCCACCTTGGTTATGCATGAAACAACCATATTTCTTCTTGTCGGCGCTTACTCAAGGCCCAAAAGGGCCGCGCAACAAGATAGATATGTATCTCCAACCGTTAATTGATGAGTTGAAGGAATTGTGGGAAGATGGTATATCAACTCAATAAGATTTGTATTGTTTAAATGTGAGTGGGTTGATAACTGGACAGGCAAGATGGAAGATGAGCAAAAATTTACTCTTGTAAACTTCAATCACAAGTTGTATAAGGATAATCGAGTTGGTAATGAACCATTCATATTAGCATCTTCAGTTGAGCAAGTTTGGTATGTTAAAGATCCTATAGAAAGTGATTGGAAAGTTGTGATGAGGATTACACCAAGAGATAGTTTTGACATATATTCAAATGATGATAAACAAGTTTCAGATTCGATTCCACAACTGGTACCATTTTGCTCACAAGCTCTGGATGAAAATGTTACTAACGAAGAAGCATCGTGGGTGCGAGAGGGAGTTGATGGGGTCGAGATTGAAACTACTAATATCAATGATGATGATGTTGATATGGCCGATAATGATGATGATTAGTTTGAGTAGTATTTGTTTAGATCTTATTTGCTTACTATTTACTAAGACAATGTTATTACTTATGTTTCATGTTTCAATCAAACTTGTTATTTTGTATGGTTGAATATTAATATTGTTACTTCTATATAATATGTATTTGTTTAGGTCTTATTTGCTTACTATTTACTAAGACAATGTTATTACTAAAATTTGTGTCTCTCAGTCTTATGTATAGGTGGTTTTTGTGTTGAAAATATGCCTCCTAAGGAGAGAGACTTTAGAGGGTAGCAACAAGAGGGGTAGACAAAACCGCGCCCGTAGTCCCAAATGATCCCACTTCCCTAATGCATCATTGGCCGTATATGGGATTGACCCAATTGACCGCCGCTCAAAAGAAAAAATGGCGGAATTTGGAGGGTAGGAAATTTCAAGTCACCACTTTCCTTCATTTGCCGGTGTTGAGGGATTTGGGTTTAGAAGACGTTAGTAACGAATTGATGGCGCAAGCCGGGTAGGTAATTTCTGGGGAAGACTCCATCTACGTATTTGAGATATTCACTTGAGTTCCTTTCAACTTTGGAGGTAGGCCGGGGTCACGAAAATACTATTCGGTTTCATATGAATGATGAAGCCTATCGAGTGGATTATGATGAGTTGAGGCAAATCTTTGGGGTTGATCAGTAGAGAGGAAGCTGGGTCGAGTCGATGGGGGGACTTGTTTTTCTTTTCGGAGCTCACGGGATTGCCACTGCAAAAAAAAAAAATACCTTAGGGCTTCCTCTCTTTCTCACCCCAGGCTTGGAAATTATTTCTGAGAGGTCTATCTATGTCTTGGTTGGCAAACGGAGAGCCCGCTCAATTGAATGTGGCTATGGTAAACCTTTTGCGAACGGGGTTGAGGAGTTTTCGGGTTGATTCTGATTGGGTTGATATTTTTGTTCGGAGATGTGAGGCATTGCCCTTACCAAAGGAAACATATCGATAGGGGGGATGATCACATTGATTGCTCGAAGCTTGTGTGGGTGAACCAAAACCCGAGGCGATGAGATTGATGGGGGCACGAGTTTTATTACGCAGGCGCTGGTGCGGTATGACAAGTTTGTGAGGGACCGGAGGGCGACGGACAACGAGGTCTTTATTGTTTGAATATGGTACTCCCGGGAGGACGGTCCGTTGCGGGGGTAGGGGCCACGTTTCGAGTGGTGAACAAGCCGAGCATTGGCGTATGCCGGTGTTGATGATCAAATGGATCCCGTTGATGAGGAGGATGATGAGGAGCGAGAAAGAGGAGGATCGGGAGAGACGGGGTAGTCGGGGAGGAGAGGAGAACTAGAGCCGGTAGGGTTCTTTTTGATCGATGGGATACCATGAGGGCATTTTGGAGGAGCGGGAGCGATCGAGGATCGCTCGGGAGCGAGCCAGACATGCTTTGGAGGATGCTAGATGGGGGAGGTTATCGCTCGGGGAACAGAGTCGACAGAGACTTTAGAGGATGCTAGATGGGGGGAGGTGCGAAGATCGTTTTGAGGGTTGGAAGATGAAAGCTGCCATTTTGGGAGCAGGTATACGCAGTTGGAGGCTTGGGCGATGCGGAGACGAGCCCCGGAGTTACGAGCCGGTTTCGAGAGGATTATTTGACTACGATGCATTCGAGAGCCCGCTCGTGCGCGGGCGTTCTTCCGTCGAACCTACTATCGAGGGGCAAAACCTCCCATTCTCATCGGTGATGTTATTATTGTGATGTTATTATTAATGTTTCATGTTTCAATCAAACTTGTTATTTTGTATGGTTGAATATTAATATTGTTAATTGTAATATGTATTTGTTTAGATCTTATTTGCTTACTATTACTAAGACAATGTTATTACTTATGTTTCATATTTCAATCAAACTTGTTATTTTGTATGGTTGAATTGAATATTAATATTGTTAATTGTAATATGTATTTGTTACGCTTCTTTTGATCAAACTCTTATTTCCTACGAGGATCTTGTTGCGCGCGACTTTTTACTTTCTACCTCCGTCATACGCTTCTCCCGGGTACTCCTTTTACTTTGGGATGTCCCCGCCTCGCTTCCCCACCGATTTGGTACCGCGGAGCGGCCCCCCGTACTATTTTATACTTTTTACTGTATCAAGCAAAGGCTTGCCCTATAGTGTTGTTGTTGTTGTTGTTCCTTGTGGTTGTTGTTCCCCCTGCCCGCTTCCCCACCGATTTGGTATTTGTTTTTGTTAAATGTGACATATAACAAATGTGTCCACAACCCAGCGGAGCCCCAGTAATGTCATGTTTGTTGTTCCCCCCGCCCCGCTTCCCACTCAAATCACATATTTTGGAGGTAATGCACCACATAGTTAACTACCTTATGAACTGTTCTTTTGATGCTCGGAAAATAGTAAATAAGTAGAGAACTAGAATTGTGCATGTCCTCACAAAATAGTAAATAAGTAAGAGAACTTTTCTTTTAATGCACCACATATTTTGGACGACTAGAAGCTACACTAACAAGAGAGTAGGAATAATTGCATGTCCTCACAGAATAGTAAATAAGTAGATAACTTTTGCACCTGAAAATTTCAAAGCATAATCTCATAATCCACAAGTATACAAGTCCATTTGCTCATTTACACCGTAGGACAAGGTCATCATTCAGAGGCTCGGACTAAAATTACCTCGAGTTAAATATACTCTTAGCACTACTGATTATCTATTCATAAAAGGTCACAAATCATATAATTATAATGTTCAATTGATTCGTAGAATAAAATGTCTTGGAGCGATTGGAACTCCCACCGAACTAACAAGAGGCTTTGTAATGCAACAACTTGTTTGATACAACTGCCTAGGTTTTTCCATTCACAAAAGATATCCGGTATATCTACTCGACAATTTTTCTAAAATAGTTGGTGAATTCTAAGGAAATACGACTTGCTACTTTTTCAGAAATTAACATTTTGATGATTACAAACTCATGTCGGAACATTGTTTGTTGTTGATATTTTGAGGATATGTTCGAGGTGTTTACCCTCCCTCCCTAAACTTGGTGACTTGCCTATATGTGTGTTACT
The DNA here is from genome assembly GCA_022495995.1 of Adenophora triphylla var. japonica. NCBI lineage: Eukaryota > Viridiplantae > Streptophyta > Magnoliopsida > Asterales > Campanulaceae > Adenophora > Adenophora triphylla. The sequence continues at coordinate 60,698 of JAFEMH010007191.1, read as the reverse complement.
ATTTTTGTGCAATATAGGGAATATGAAATCCTAACAAAATGCAACAATGTGATAGTGAATAGAAGAGATAACTTTTCAGTTAAACAATGTTTTCTTTATGCATTTCTTGCTAAATATGTGTGTTACTATTTTTTGTGCAATATAGGGAAAGATGAACAACAAAAACTACAAACGACAAGTAAAAAAAGAAAAAAACTAACTAATCATTCTTCAGCCAAGCATAAAATCAAGCCAAACAAAGATATTAAGAAAAAACATAAATGATCACAGTCATTTCAGGCAATAAAGGGACTGGACTTATACCCGCATCGCTGAAGATGTATTGTCTGGAAGCCTCAAAGAGCGGCACTGAGATGGTTGTTGCAATTCTTTGTGGGCATTCTTATCTATTCACAATTTGGTTCAGATTGTGTTAACTCATGAATTATTGTGTTTTTAATGCTCGGAAATTTGTTCCATTCTGTTAAACAAAGTTAACTACCTTATGAAGCTTGTTCTTTTGGAGAGCGATCACATTTATTGTTGTTTTCTTTCCAAGCTCTCATGCAAGGTTCCCAAAAGACTATGTTGGTCACAATTATATTTAATTAGATCTTCACTTGCTAAGAATAGCTGGTAGTAAGAAAAAGTCCCCATTGCTCAAAAGCTATGTTTTTATGTGTCGGGATTTTGGATTTCTTGTGATATTACGGTGGTTTTTACTATAATTTTATACTTTATTTTCCATTATAAATCATTTAAAAGCGGATCCATGGTCCTTAATGTATAGGAATCATTTGTGTTTCATAAGGTAGATCACTTGCGAGTATGGATTATGCCCTCAAATTATCATAATCCTTATATAACTCTTTCCATGTTCATGCTTTATGCTTTTTATGATGATCATGTAATATCACATGTTATGTCAACTTTTATCTTTGAATATTTCCAAGTGTAGTAATATTTTGTTGGCTTATTAGTTCATTCATAGGATAAACGTATGTCATGTTTCTCATAACAACAACTCAACAGACGGCTCATTCTTTGTCGATGAAGCGACCACTTTGTTTTTCGATTTTACGATTTCTAACATTCTTGTTTCTTTATTCTTGTTTCTTGTTGTTGTTTTTGTTTACATTCTTCTTGTTTATTGTTTATTGTTGTTGTTGTTGTTGTTCTTTGTTGTTGTTTCTAGGCATTTTATAGGTCTTATACATGATACATAAGACCTATAATAAATTTATAAGTCTTATACATATATTATAAGATTTGTTTTTTGGGTCCTTTACTTGGTTTATCCAATTTTTGTGCTATAATTGAATTGTCATATGACAGATATGCCTCCAAAGAAAAATTTATTACCGGAGTCGGGGCTCTAACCCTAAAGGAAGAGGGTTGGCAAAACCAACCGCCAAATGGGGTAAAGAGAGATTGATCATAATATGGAATAATTATGGTCAACCGGTTGGTGGGGAAATGGCACAATTAGCTACTCGAGATAGGAATTTTTGCTAAAAATGGGGAACATTTTCCATTAACTAGAGAGTGGTCTCGAGATGGACCACGGAGTGCATAAATAACGTATGGAATGACGTTACGGTAAGTTGTAATCCATATTTCTTACATAAATCTCTAGTACGTAGTCAAAAGTCTTATGATTCTCTAACAATTTGTTTTTTTTTCTTTGTTGAATTGTGTATATAGGAAAATATAAATGCTCCTCAGGAGTATTTCCCGGTTATAGCTCTTTCTCTCGCTAAAGCGTGGCGTATTTGGAAATACAATGTGAGACAAGCATATAATAAGTATTACTCGAGTTATGAATATTACTCGGTTATGACTTTGTTATGAATATTGACTCGATTATGAATATTATTACTCGGTTGAAAGCAGTATTATAAGATGTATGAATCCGACCAAGACGCATTGGCTCACCCACGCCCCGTGGGTGCGTTGCGAGATCAATAAAGGCTGCGCTTGTTGCGATGTGGGGTACGCCCAAGGCTCGGGTATATTTCAAATTAATCTCAATCTATTATCGTGAATGTCTTATATAAGTAGTCAAATTAATACTAATATTATCTTTTTCCGGGAAATATCGAAACAAATAAATTGAATCGAGAAAAACAATCGTGCACGAATAGGACCGGAAAAACGTCCCATTCCAAAGTCATCAAAGAGGTTTGTCATCGTTCAATTTAGTTCTCGGTTGTCAATTCAATTAATGTTTCTTTTTGTATCGTATATAAATATATTTTTTTGGTCAAATGATTCTATTATAAATTGTAGAGAGGCGACAAGGGTTTACCAACTAATCGCTTAAGCGTTTTCATACACATACGCGCACGGGCAAAACACCCGCGAGATCAAGAAACCACTCAAATGATTGTAAGTTAAAGTTTCAACCTTTTACTGTTTCGGTTTTGTTATTCTATAGAATACTTTTTTTCATTTCTAACTTCATTTTCATAATATTAATTAAAGTTAAAACATTTATATTGAACATGTTGTTTTTGTTACGACGAACGCTTAATGATGCGGTTGAGGAGGTGCCGGAGGAGCAACAAAACTCTCCCGCGGCACGTGAAAATATTTTGTTGGTATGTTTGGCTCACGATGACCATGGGAGAGTTCGATGTATGGGAGGCGGTGCGAACAAAACTAAGGTGTTTGGTAAATCCTAACCTTCTCGAGCAGTGTATCGGAGGCGGTGGCGGGGGTCGAGGCGAGATTTTGAAAGACAACTTCGGGAGGAACGCCGACAAAATGAGGAGGAACAGCCGAAACCGGTTACAACAACGACTTCGAAGCGATTACAACAACAACTTGAGGAGGAACGCCTTAAGTTACAACAACAAATTGATGAATTGAAACGTTGTTGGATGGAGCGGCGTGGAAATGAAATGACGGTAATGAATAGGTGTTGTGGATTTTAGACATTGTGTATTTTGGATACATTCAACAACTAATAACTTTTTGTATAATGGTTATTATGTGCTGGATACATTCAACATTAATTGTGTTAATATGTAGATTGTAAATATTGATTGGATTTGTGTATTTTTGGTTATATTGTGTGTGTACGGAAAGTTGAATTTGGTTTTTGTGAACGTATTTTTGGGGAAAATGAATTATACAAGCTGGGGAAAAAAAAAATTAGGCTTATTTACGGCGGTGACTAAATCCGCCGTATAAACCTAGGGACGACTCGTGCCCAAAGGGGGGACGAGGGAACCAGTAGGGGGTGTAAATGGGACGACTCGTGCCATGGTGGACGAGTCGTCCCTATTTAGTTATTTACGGCGGATATAGTAACTTAGCAAGTATAAAATGGCCACGTGGAGCGACTCGTTTGGACGAGGAACTTTGGTAGAGTGCAAGCCAGGACGACTCGTTACGGAGCGAATGACTCGTCTCTTATTTACGGTGGTTACACATTCCGCCGTATAAAGATCACTCAAATACTCCATATTATACGTATGTATTTTATTTATATACGGCGGTGGTATATCCGCCGTATATAGTATATACGGCGGTTGTCCCGCCGTATATAGTATATACGGCGATGATTTATACGGGGGTCTATTTACGGCGGCTAGTCCGCCGTAAATGCTATCTACGGCGGGCGCGTAGTATTTACGGCGGATTTTAACCGCCGTAAATAAGCTGTTTCTTGTAGTGTGTTGAAGTTGTTGATTTCCTTTCAACAGCAAATTTCTTGTTTTCCTTGCAAAGATCGTCTCCTTTAAGGTAGCTTTCAATTGCATCCCACATTTCTTTGGCGGTCTTACATTTCATGACATTTTGAAGGGTTGAAACAATCAAGGCAGAGATGATATGTCTTGATTTACTATCCAAAGCAACTAATCTCTTTTCTTCACCAGTCGACTCAGATTTCAGCTTTTTGAACTCTGGAGTTTAAGTGTTGGTGGCTGGAATAGTGATGGCCTTCATGGGAACAAAAGGGCCATTGATCACGCAGTGCACCAGCATCTCATCAGTGGTTTCCAAATGAATTAACATTCGGATTTTCTAGATGTCAATGTTGTCTTCATCCAGTAAAGGAATGTGTGAGTAGTTAATCGTTGTCATGGTTTTTGAGTTTGTCATGACAAATCGGCACCCAAGCTGTTAAGCTTTAAAAACAAAAGAGTTTTATAAAGGTGTTAGCTCTGATACCACTTGTTGATCCCAAAGAAGGCAACAAGGGTGAAAAACAGCTAGAGGGGTGGTGAATAGCTGTTACAAATTTTTCGACCCTTTTTGAAAACAAAATCTTTTGCTTACAAAAAACCGCTCTTGCAGTGTATCAAAACCGCAAGTGGGGTTTGTAAAATGCACAACAGAATTTCTTAAGTAGCAGAGTGAGGTTTAGTAGTGCGGTTTACAAAACAGTAAAATGAGGTTTGACAATGATTAACACAGTTCATAAATCTGGACAACATATAAAGATCAAACAGATAAGACAAATTAGTTTGAATGATGAACAGTAAAGAAAATGCAAAAATTAAAGAACACAATATTTGGAGTGGTTCAATGGTAAATGATCTACATCCACTACCAAGATGGTTTGTCTTGGATTTTCTAACTACTAGATTTGTATTAGATGATGAGAGAGATTACAAGGTTACAAGAATCAAACTCAAATCTAAAATCTAAACAATGAAGCAAATCCTAGACTATAACCGGTGTATCATAAATGATTTAATCTATGTGATTAATTAAGTGAGGTGTGTGTGTGATAAACAAGATTCAAGGATCTTTAAATCTGTATGATATAGAGCCTGTAAATAAATCTTGGTGTTACAAGGCTTGAATTTATGAAATTTGGAGATTTGTTCTTGAAGGTATGAAGGTTGAAGATGAAGATTCAAATGATTATGAAAATCTGGAAAATATCTTCAAATCTTTAAAGGACTCTCTTTTAATCAATATTTTTAAGCAATCTTCAAATGATGAAGATTGGGGGTATTTATACCCAAGCACCAAAAAGTAGTCTTTTGGTACAGCTATAGCAAGTACAGTGCTGGTGCGTTCTGGTTGGTACACGTGTCCACTTTTTCCCAAAAGTTGTTGATAAGGTTGTACGGACCTGTAAGTACCCCAATCTGGATCACCCCCTTTCAAGCACACGGGAAACACCGCGAGACTCATCCAGCGCGAGTCTCGACGACCTACGGCACTCAAAACCCTCTCAAAACCCCGGCCCAGACCAAGGGAGGAGCCTTCTGGGATAAAAAGGGACAAAAGGACCTTTTGGGAATTTTCGAGGAAATTGGAAAAGCATATAATGGTCCGTACGGACCTCTTTGCTTTTAATAATTCGAATCCTCTTAAAGTCCACAATATTCCCTCAAATCCAGGGGAAAATGATTACCCTCTGCGAGTTGGTCCGGTACGGATCTCTTTGCATGTCAAGTTGGTCGTACGGACCTTATTGCTCGGGGACATCATAATTGCGAATATTCACCATCATCACGAGATTCCCTCAAATCAAGGAAAACCAAAATTACGGATTACCGGGGAGGTCCGTACGGACCTTCTTGCACCAAATACGGCACTATAAATAGAGGGCTCCCCCTCCTCATTTTCACACACCTCACTTCTCTCTTCCTCCCTAAGCCTTCGGCTTCCCCTCTAAGTCCTCTCGAGGCACTCCAGGGCCCCTTTCGGATCCTTAGAGGCCTTAGAGCTCCCTTGTGGTGCTCAGAAGCCTCTCAGCGCTCCCGCGGCTCCGCGCTGCCGAGGCACTCTCGAGGTACTCTGAGGCCCCTCGTGGTACTCAGAGGCCTTGCACAGTCTTTCCACGGTGTCCGGCTCTTTCCGAGTCAAGCCGGCGATCCCAAACCACGCCGAAACTCTGCCCGAGTGATCCCTGTGATCCCAGCGCACGCCCGAACCTGCGCCCGAGTGATCCACTGCGATCCCCGCGCACGCCGAACCTACGCCCGAGCACGGCTGCAACATCGACTCACGCCGAAACTACGTCCGCAGACAACCGGCATCTCCCGAAGCAATCCGTCCGTGCGGAGCGCTACTCAGACCTCAAACACTATTCCTCGGCGGAAGGCAGACACGAACCAACATTGGTAAGGCTTCCTTCCATTACTATTTCAATACATTTCAATACGTAGTGTACAATGTAGACATCCCAGGCCACTGACATGCATTTTTAAGAAAGCACACACACACACACACACACAACATTTTAAAGGATATTAGGGGTATCAGAAAGACTCGTTTTACGAGGCGACTCGGGTGAGCTCTAATATTCTAATATTCTCTTCAGGAGTCATCGACCTCAGAACTCAAAATCTCATCACACAAAAACGGTTTAAAATTATCTTTAAGCGATGCCCTTTTCAATGTTTTGGGCTTAATAAAAACGGCGTGGCGACTCTACAAATGCGAAAACAAACGGCGAGACACCTCAGCCAAACGGCGCAAGCGGGAAATGCCGGATGCAGGGCGCGTGCGCTGCCTCTCGGATCCGGGTAATTTCGGTTGGCGACTCATTTGAGGACTTTTTGTTTTAAAAAACTTTTAAACAAAACAAAAGATTTTAAAACGATGATGAGGGTCAAACTTTCATTTTACCCCTTCCTTTAAGCATTGTGTGTGTGTGCACGTGCTTTACGTTTTTATTTTACAAAAAAAAAATAAAAATACAAAAAAAAATGCATCAATATACATACGTGCATACATTTAAAATTCTTCAAAAACTGTTTTACTCGAGAAAAAGAATTTTAGAGACCGCACTACTCGCCTTCTTTGCCTCGGTTACACCGCACACTACTCCACTTCTTGCCTCGGTTACACCGCACGCTACGCGCTTCTTTGCCTCGGATACACTTGCACACTACAACCCTCGGCCGGAGTGGTCTCGGTTGCGGTCCGTTTGGTCTTCCTAGGCCTCTCGGATGCGCACGGGATCATTCCAAACATCCCATCCTAGCCAGCGTCAACCACACGCGTTTGAGTCTTGAGTCACACTCTGTCCGGACTCGGTTGGTTTTTACCCGATCCGTGTCATACGGCTGGATACATATACCATGCCGGCCATTTTCGAGTCAAGGCTCGGAACTCAAGATCCCTTGCGCAAGCAAAGCGATGAAAGGTCATGCTAAAATCTTGACACGATCTTGATTTCCGAAGCTACACCCAGGCGATGTTCCGTCCGGATATACATCCATGCTCACATGACACCATGTCATCACGCCTTTGATACGTCGGCCATGACAATATGACCCGGCCAACGCCTAACGTCACGGATCCCTTGCGCAAGCAAGGCAAGAAGAGTCATGCGAACTCTTGACTTGATCTTGACTCGGTGGCGGCTCGGTTCACTATTCACATGGCTAACGCATCAAAACGAACATGACGAGGCTCGGTCCTTAGGTTCGATTTTCTTTTAGGCCGGTGGAAACCGCTTGCCCTATAGGACCCTCGCCGAGTTTGTCCACCTGGGATGTCGAAATACGAGGTGCAAAACGAGGGGCTTATAGCGCACGAGATGGTCTCCAGCGACCCGGGATCTAGCATAGTTGCGAAAAGAAGAGCAATCTTTTCCAACCTACCTAGGACTACGAGAAAACATGTTTTAAGTAAATTAAAACAACAAAAAAAAAAAAATCATAAATAAAAGAAATGGAAACCGCATGCCACGTGAGCTTTCCCCTTTTATCCCGTAAGGCCATTCTTGTGTCTAAACCTTGCCCGTCACCCCTCCGGCGAACCGAGAGTGGTTGAGAATACACAGGAGCCGCCTTTTCGATATCGAGGTCACAAGGTCCGATAGCCCTTCCGGTTGACGGTGCACCGTCCGCTACTCTCCATGACGGGATCAACGAGATAACGGTGAGGGAAACGGAACCCCGCCACTAAGGAACCTCCCGGACAATGGAGGAGGTGCTTTGCGAGCCTTCGAAACCATCAAGAAGCGCCAAGAGGAACGGCAAGCTGGATCGTAGACACCTTGCGTCTTCGAGCAGTTGCGGTTCCCAACTGACGGAACCTTTGTTCTCATAGAGGACGAACATCTGGCTCCCGGTTTCTCAAAGCTATCGGCCAAGTTCCGCCTCCGCCAAGCTACGAGATCCCGGCAACGCAAGCGGCTCTCGCTCAAGCTCCCCTCGGGCGTCGGTCAAGCGGCTCAACATGCCCGCCTCGGCCACGGTCGGTTTCCCGGCTCACGCACATCAAGCTCGGTACCAACGGCACACATACGTGCTGCTCAGTCGAGATCCCAATGCATCTCGGTATCCCCCGGGATTCAATCCTTTGCCTCTATACGAGCCTCGCAACCACAATCAAAAGTCCCCATGCTTACCGGGGACGGGCATCCCGGCGGATATCCAGAGCATCTCGAAGCTTGCCACTGCTGAGTACGCGATTGGGGCTAACGAATCATTTCCCCGGTTCCCAAACCTGACCCTTAGCGGACCTGGCAATCACGCCCTCAACTTCAACACCCCGGGGTATGGGTTGGTATACACTCGACTACCTCCCAAGACTCCCGAATGGCGATCCCGTGGCCCGATCCACCCCCATCTTCGGTTTCCGTCCACGAAAACGGTAACCCGCCTCGAGGCAGTGATCCTCACATGGCTTGGCTGATCGAACAAATGAAGGACATGCAAGGCAAGCTAGCTAGTTCTCGGAAGGACTCCCTCACGCCTGCGATCCGAACAAAGTGGTCCCTCTCCCTCCGAAGTTCGGGATGCGGGAAATGGAAAAGTTTGACGGGACGAGAATGCCCGAAAACCCACATCGACACCTATGTCACGGGTATGAGAGCGAAAGGGCAACCCCTCAACGAGATGGCGAGATCACTTTCGGCATTCCCTCAAATCCACGGCACTAAGGTGGTTCCTCAATGTGAAGGCGAAAACCGCTCCACGTGGGATCGAGATCGGTGAAATCTTCTGGAGAAGTACCGCGCCAACCTTGAATGGGAGACAAACCGCCATGACACTGCAAGCCACGAACAAAGGATGACGAACCGGTGGGCGAGTTCTACAAAAGATGGGCTGGAAGCTAAGCGAGATAATGGATCCACTTTCCAAAGAAGAGCGAGATGGACATCTTCCATTCTGCCTCGAAGCCATCTTTGAGGACCTTGATCGGCCACCATTTCTATCAGGATCTCCGTGCCATGGTCAACGGCAGGGACAAAGTTTGAAAAGACTACGAGTCTTCAAAGGCAACGGCAACCCCTGCCTCGTCTTACCGTTATCGAACAAACCTGGCAACTTCAACTCCTGCCGACCAAAGGAAAAGAAGCGGCCGGAACGATCTGTTACATTGAACGGAGCTCAAGTAAACCGCGATCAAGCGGCCCCGAAGAATAACAATCCCCCTCGCTTCCCGCGGTTCCGGCATTTAGACAACCTTGAAATGCCCTTGGGTCAAGTATTTGAAGCTTTGGTGAAACGAAATCTTCTCAAGCCGCTCGAGAATTTCCAGCAGAAGACTCCCAGGCCCAACGTGGATATGAGCAAGCCTTTGCGCCTTCCACAACTACCCGGCCACACCACCAGACAATTGCTTCGTGCTCAAGCGGGTGGTCCGAGGGCTCATTGAGGAGGAAAATTGGAACGCCCTCGTGGTCCCAATACCATCGGAAATCCATTCCCAGGAACGACGGGGTAAACTCAGTAGCCTTTGACGAAACTCCAAGCGAGGCGGACCCCCTGCAATTTCCGAAGCTGTCGGCATCTTTGTCCCGCTATGTTGGGAGCGTGAAACCGAGTCAAAGGTCTCGTGACCGGGAATTCAGACAAGAACGCCCAAGGGCAAGCTGTCTCCCTACGATCTTTGCCCCAACCAAGGCATACAAATGGATGGATCGAACGTTCCCCGAAGGGGCGAGTCAAACGGTAGCACGGGAAGCGGTTTAGCCTTGCTGAGACGATGACTTGCCGATATGTGAGAATCGGCACAACGAAGCCCTCCTCATCCTCATAAAAATAGAGATGTTCTTCCTCCCGAACGTCTTGATTGATAACGGCTCCATGATCAACATCATCGCTTTGAGCACATTGAAACGACTCCGCATCGACCGCTCCACGATAAGGCCTTCACCTCGGGTAATCCGAGCCTACGATTCCAGCTTTGCACGACCAATCGTAGGAGTCATCAATACGAGGATCCAATTCGATGCACAAGCTGGAGTCGGTAGAGTTCCAAGTCGTGGAAATCAAACCAACCTTCTCTGCCTTCTTTGGGACGACCTTGGATACATCGGATGAAAGCGGTATCATCTACTCTTCACCAATGCGTGAAATTCATCAATGCCAATGGAGTGATCGAAGTGATCCGCGGAAGCGGTGCAATGGCAAGTGCTTGGCCAGCAAGCTACGACCCGGAAGAAGGTCAGGCATGACCGAATACTCTTCTCCCGAGATGAGTCTCCTACCTGTCCCGCTACGAAGTGGATCCTTACATCCGCGCTCTAAGCCGCGACAGTGGAAATCGAAGAGCTCATGGGTCAAGATGACAACTACGATATATGCGGCGTGAAGAATGCTTAAGAGAGGATCGAGATGGATGCCCTAATGGAGATTGATCGAGGAGTAGACCACTTACTTCGCCGAAAACCCTCTTGCAAAGCGGCTCATCACCGATCCCCGGTACAAGACAACCCTCTAGCCAGACACTCTCGGATCTTACGGGGACGGCCATCACGGCTTAGTTCAATTCAACATTCGGTGTCAGGCCTGGATGAGCAGTGGCGCAACCTCCTCGAGGCTTAATCGGGGAAGGAGATATAGCATGCCCCCTCGAATCGAGACATTGTAAATGTCGTCCAAGCAAAGATCCCGGATAAAGGCGGATTCTATGAAAGTGATCAACATCGGCAAGAATCAACTCAGAATCGGCGAATGCTTCGCCCTCTTAGAAGTAGCCCTCGGCGACTTCTATCATCAAAAACCCCAGGGTGGTGGCAACACTAATGGAGGGACATCATCAGGGGAGCAACCAAAAACCTCCGCGATCTGGTTTAAAATCGAACCGCATGCAAGCTATTTTCCGGGACTCGTACCAAGGGAAGATTGGCCACTGAACCGGCACCACTCCCTCTAGAGCTACGGCCATCCGAGAGTAATGAAGCTGGTCCAATCCCTCGTCGCCTATAGTCTAGCTTCGAGTCTTGTTGTCTGTGAATTCACATCTTTTGAGTCTTTTGACGGCTTTACGCCCAACGATTGTGAATCTTTGATCAACAATGTACAGTCTTCACGCTTTCAATAAAAGGTCCGACCTTTCTAAAAAATCATTTCATTGCATCTTTAACAAATGATGATGTTAACTAATCAAAACAGTTAATAACAATTCATCTATACAAAAGGCAAACACATTAATTGAATAAATGCATCAAGCAAAACATTTAAGCATGTTGCCAAACGAGAGAAAAACCGGGCCCAAGCTGCCGAGAAGGTTTTAATCACAACGATTTGCAAGATTGCTGAAGAGCGAAGAGACGCAAGTCCGACGCCATTTCCAGCACAAACCAGATCTTCCAATACCTCAAGAACGGGGAAACCACCTTCATAAACAAGGAAGGCCCACACACAGAAGGGGTCAAAACCAAGAGCATCATGGCCCTAAAATGCCTCGCCTCTCACTTCGTCATCCTCGGGGACATGCTATACAAGAAACGCTACCATGGACCACTCTGTTTGCATCGGCCGGGGAAGAAGCAAACAAGTTCATGAACAGAAGTCCACAATGGGGCTTGCGGTCCCAGCATGAACGCGAGCCACGATGCAAATCATTCTCGGGATGGGCTACTCTTTGGATCTCCATGGAGCGGATTGCATCCACTTTGTCAGAAGCTGCGACAAGTGTCAACGGTTCTCAACCTCAATCATCTACCGCCCCACGATCTCTCTTGCATGACTACACCACGGCCATTTGCCACTTGGGAATTGACGTCATCGGGAAAATCGCTCCGCCCGGGCGGCAACGGTCACGAAGTTCATCTTAGTAGCCATCGACTACTTCACCAAATGGGTCGAAGCGAAGTCCTACAAGGTACTCACCTCCAAGAAGGTCGCGCATTTCCTCAAGGAAAACATCATGCCGATACGGCATCCCAAATGAGGTCATATCGAGACAATGGTTCACACTTCGAGGGAATTCGACGGGCTGCTGGCTAATTCAAGATCACACGCCACAAATCTTCTCCCTACCGGCCACAAACAAACGGCGCCGTGGAAGCGGCAAACAAAACCCTCGAACGGATCATCAGAAAAATGACCACCAGAGGACGAGATTGGCAGAAGGCTGCACCTTGCACTTTGGGGCTACCGCACATCGGTCGGAAACGACCACGGGAGAAACCCCATTCGCCACGACATACGGGATGGAAGCAGTCCTTCCCATTGAGCTGGAAATTCCCTCACTCAGAGTCTTCTTTGGAAAATGACATCAACGAAGTTGAATGGCTCTGGCCGACATGATGAATTGGCTCTGCTAGACGAGCGACGACTAAAGGCCATGGAACACGTCAGGAGCCTATCAAAGCGGGATGGCTAGAGCTTTCGACAAGAAAGTCAAGTCCGAGACATCGGGGAAGGCGACCTTGTACTCAAAGAAAAGCCTCCCGCTCGAACCAACCCCTTTGGGAAAATGGGAACCCACATGGATCGGCCCTTTCGTGGTTCAAAAGATCTTCTTCGGAGGTGCCATGAAGGCGTGACAGGACCTAGACGGCAATCCCTTCATGAATCCGGTCAACGGAAGCAAACTTCGCGAGATACTTCGCACGAAGAAGAACAAGCTGTGCATCTCTTGGCACTCCATGTAGTGTCGAACTACGCGAGACTGAGCCCTCTAGTCAGGAGACGTAGACAACCTTAATTGGTCCGGTCTAAAAATACACAAAAAAGTCAAAAGTTTGAATGTCAATCAAGACCTCCATCAAGCTACGCACTTTTCAAGAACACGCCCCAACGTCACCTTGACCAAGTCAAATGACGGCGGCAACATCAAAGGACATCCGAGGGTCACTCAGCATCAAACGACTGACTCATGTCTGCTTCCAAGCCAGGGACTTGTCTTCGCCCTCACGCGCTTCAAATAAAAAAAAAGAGAGAGCTCGAGCAAGGGATCACAAAAAAAGAAAAATAAAAAAGCTCAAGCAGAAGCTACAAAAAAGAGGTCAAGAGCCCGACGCCAACAAGAGGCAAGGAAGCTATGAAAAAGACCGTCAAAACGACTTGTCAAGGGATCATCCAAACTCCCAAACACAGAGCCTAAGCAAAAGGGATTGCCGTCATGGCCCGGACTGCTTCAGTCCGCAAATGCAACAGAAAAGTTCAAAGATGGACGCCGTCAAGGTGCACAAAAGAAACAAAGGCAAACAAGAGATCTTGCGTCTCGACAAAGCTTTAAAAGTAAATCACAAATCACTAACGGTTACAACATTTCTTGATGAGTTCAAGCACGGTCTACTCTCAAGTTCACAACATGCTAAAAGACTGACTTAATACATTTAACAAATAATGTGTTTACAATGCAATGAATGGATACCTAGGAGGTCATTCCGCGCCATCTGCGCTTGTCCCCTCGCCATTCTTCCCTTTCTTCCCTCGTCCCGGCGAGTCTTCTTTCGCTCCACGTGAACCAACTCTGCGTCTCTCGGTCAGAGATCGGGGTCCTCCGTAGAGTCAAACAATCCGGCGGCTCTCGGGGCTTCATTCGCCGTGCTTCGGCTCGGATCTCCTCCTGCTGAGTGCAGCAAAGAGGACCTCTCCTGTCGGTCGGTCAACTCTAGTCTCGTAGTCAAACAAAGTGTCTCCGTCACATCGAAGGGTCGGACCGGGCTTCGGCACTCCTAAGGCAATAGCTACTACGGCAGCGGGTCCCAGAATCGCTACACGCCTTTGCTCTCCAAAGCCACTTGGGAGTGCCCTGACACTTTGCTCATACCGGGCCGGAGTGCGAGTCGTCAATACGACACTCCCAGAGCGTCTAAGGAGTACCACGGGAGGGAAAGCGGAATACTTCCATACCCTCGGAAAATACAAGAAGGCACACAGGCTGCCATACAAAGAGGAACTATCTCCGCGGTAGCAAGGTCATCCCGGCCCAACAAAGGCTCTGCTTCATCCCAAGCTGCCGGGAAACAAGCGACGGAATATAGAAGGAGGACCAAGACAAACCTGGAACTCTAACAACGTAGGACCCTTCTGAAAGACCCTCCTAGTCTCAATCCTCCCGGTGAGGAACCCACAGCGGATCGATGCGTACCAAGGCTGTGCCATCCATCTCTCCCGGGCGGGTGATCCATATCCAACACAAGAGGTCGGCGAGCAAATGACCACGGGCTAAACGACGTCGGAGCCTCGGGCATGGCACGAAGTCTCTCTCGCGGCCACAAGGTGAGCAAAGCGGGGCTTCCCCCTCTCATGAAATGATCCCCGGTCGCCGGACGGTCGATACCATGAAGAGTCTCCCCCGGCACCAACGGGACAATATCCTCTCCGGCTCTGCGGTGCCCAACCACATCTAGTAAGCACCATCGCAAATGCGAGGAGGCGACCGGGGAAAAGCGTCGCCATCACGCACAAGGCAAATGCGTCCCCGAGACATCACTCTCATCATCAACCATGAACTACTCAGGCGGCTCGAAATGTCAATATGACCCGAATCAAGGATCATGCCACACTTCTTCCAACGAAGTCCGAAGAAAGCATGCAAGCTTCACACTCACGGCAGCACCACCAATCAAAGGAAGCGAGATGGCCTCCACCTCCGGTCCTCCAATCAAAGCCCGAAAATCCTCAAAAGTGGGCACCATTTCATTGTAGGAGAAGCAATACATATGCCTCCTAACATCCCGAACTTCGCGGCGGCCATAACAAATCCCAATCGGGAACCGACTCCTTAAAAGACCAAATCGAGCAAAGACGAAACCTTACCTCGAAAGCCCGTCTACGATGCCTCATACGGCGCCGCATCCACGTTTTCATTTGCTCAAGGAAGTGTGCTTGCCTCTCTGTGAAAGCCTCGGCAAAATTCTAGGACGTACGAAGAATCCATGGCAAAAATGGAGGTTCCTAGAGAAAATGGGGAAGAAAGCTCGAAAATGGCTGCAAATGGGGAAATGGGGAAGAACCGGACAACTTTGGAAAACATTTATGTCCTCCCAAAAAGCAAAGGTGGTCCGTACGGACCTCTTTGCAATGTAGGTCTGTCCGTACGGACCTCTTTGCAATCAGAACCCATTTCCCCAGCAAACAGTACAATAACCATTTGTCCAGCGGGACCTTGCTCTAAATTGCCCAAACAACGGCCAAAACCATTTCCGGCAAGCATACACTACCCACAACGCACTCTCGGCTCACGTGGCATGCACAAAATAAAATAAATAATAGCAACAATTTCTAGGACAAATCCGGGAATCACAAAACGACATTACATCTTAAAATAAAATCTTTGTTTGCCATGCAAATACAAGTGTTTTATTACGGGTACCCATAAATGTACATTTGCTAAACAAAAAAAAAGAGAAGATATGGAAAGAGGGAAAGCAAATGAATACTAATCGGACTCCTCGGCATCATCATCCTCGCGAAGGTCCTCCCGAGAGAAGTCGGGCATCCGGTGAACTCGCCCGATCACGTCCTCGTCGTCGAGTATCGAGCCCCGCCGGAGGCTGCCATAAAGTAATCCGAAGGATCAAATCCGACGAAAGGATCAAAGAAAGAAGGCTCACGAGGATCCCTCACCCTGTGCGTCTGCGGAGGAAGAGCGATAAAGGGCTGCGCCTCGGAGCTCCCGAAGACGTCCGGCATCCATGCTATGCCGCCCCGCGAAGGTCCCTCTGCTTTGTGGCTCCGGCTCGGCTCTCGGTGGAGGAGCATCTATAGAATGCCTCGAAGGCATCGGCTGGTACGCCGGCATACGTCGCGAAGACCGGCAAGACATCTTCGACGCCATCTTCTTCGCGAAGGACCTCATCGCCACATAACGGCGAGACAGCATATCGTAGGCTCTCCCCGGGACCTGCACAAGCAAGCGACCAAAGAAACGCTCGGCAATACGGTTATACTCGACAACAAAAAGAAAAATACGAAAAGATGCCAAGATGGAAAAGAGTAAGCACACTCACCGATCTATCGGGATCCACTCGGTATGCGGCGGGAGCACTGCTCGGGCCAGTACGAGACACCCTCCTCCTCGATCCGTCCCCACGGACATACGTGAAATCCGGCCCCGGCATCGGAACCTGCAGGGGAACTGCGGGCCGGCCTCTCTCTCCCTCGCCATACTGCGGCGTCCTCGGCTTCCTCCTCACGAAGGCCCCATACTCCTCTCCATACAAAATAAACTCCTCGGCACCCACACCGCCAAGGTACCTCTCAAAGTCCAACACATCCATATCCCGAGAATCAAGCATCCCAAAGGAGGGTCCCTCGGAGCCACGGGAAGCACACACAGGCCATCTTGCCCAGAAGACCCGCTCTCCCGGATACATGACATCACAAGTCGAGCCCCGCGGCATCTTCATTTGCGCTGTCACCTCGGGAGCCCCCTCGAACTCATCGGCCTCATCACAGGAGCCCACGGAAACAAAACAAACCCCTCAGGGCTACCTCTCTCCAGGACGCTCCACGCACATCCCCGTAGGCGATGGTGAGCTTCCCCCTGCTTTGCTCCTCCTCTTCCTCGCCGAACGAGCCCGGCCCAACATAGCGGGATACTGCGGCATTGACCCAGGATCTCTATCCCACGGGAAGCCTTTGAAAGATCTCGTAGAACCACACTGTGACAAAACGAGAAAAGGGGCTCGGTGCAAAAGAAAATGGAGAAAGCGACAAGTTGCTAAATCAAAAACGGCAATAAACTCATACCTCCAAAGCAAAGTCAAAACAAGCCAAAGAGCGGCCACACCCAGCTAAACCGGTCCAAGGAGAAGTAGAGCTCGGCCGGGCCCGCCTCGCCCCAAGCGATATCACAAACTCTCTCCCGGATCAATCAAGCTCTCCAACGAGCAAAAGGAGCCACGATCGCGTGGTTCGAGAACAAAGTCTCGGAAAGTGCAAACCACAAAAAGGAGCGCGCCCAGTGCTCCGCCGTCACTGGCCGGTACCCCGAACATAGGCCCCAATCTTGGCCGTAATCCTCGGCTCCACATCGCTATATAGCATGCCGAGGCCCTGCGAGGACGAGGCTCAAAGCCCGGCGGCTCGGTCAACACATCATCGGATATCATATCTCTCCACCGCCTTGGCCCTCCTTTGAAGGAAAGCCGTGTCGCAGCAAAGTCGGTAGGCGTCAAGTCACCTCTCCCCGGCTCGAGATGGAAGGTGTGGGTGGTATCCCACCAATACTCGAGAAAGGCCAAGGAAGACGCTCTTGTTCTTCCTCGTGTCGAAACCCCGGCCGGGTTCTCTACGAACACACCCGAGCCGAAGCGTAGACCGGCCTCCTGGGACTCGGCCTACCATCCACGAAATATCGGGCATCCGCCACAACTCAACAACGGCCTCGAGCGATCCCGAGTCTTCATCTTCTTGGCCTTCCCGGCCATGAGCCCCTCATCCTGCAGGTAAACACAGCAAAGGTACGTCATTCGCAGTACTTAATGCAAAAGAAAATCAAAGCATATATATCCCGTCACGAAACACGGCACATATTGCACATACTTTTTACATGCAACTCAAAACATGACATGCATTATACATAATTTTTTCCATGCAGTCCGTCACAAAACACGGCACACACTGTACAGATTTTCTAAACAGAGGGATCAAGCACTACACGACACATTTTCAAAAAAGTCCATCCCAACACGGCAAAAGCACATATAACCCGCCACAAAAACACGGCACATATTGCACATATTTCCCCACAAAGTCCGTCACCCAAAAACACGGCACACACTGCATAACAAAAATCCGTCCCTACACGGCACACACTTTCAGACAAAACTCATCACAAAACACGGCACATGTCACATTTTTTCACAAAATTTGTCACTACACGACAAACTTTTCTCATAATGTACATACATAAATAGCATTAGGTACAAAACACCAAGGCATGCATTTCATTTGAGAGGCACTTTATTTTCACAAATAAGAGCTAATCTACACATTTCTGCACAAAATACACATACCCACAATTTTTACATGTCCATTTTCAACAATTCATCAAGAATTTCACAAAAGGCATGAAAAATAACAAAAACTCAAATATGCGAAAAACTAAAACCTAGCATTCAAAAAAATTTGAGCAAGGAATCGAAACGGAAAGGATTTCTTACCTCCCCGATGTTTCTAGAGCGACGATTGTGCACCTCCGGATTCGGATACAATACATCCGGGTTCTTTGAAGATGGAACAAACGATATCCAATTTCTTTGGAGCTCCATCCGTTGCTCGACCACTTCTTGACGGCGTTGTCGACGATTCCTTCGAGATCCTTCCGCCATGGCAAGCAATTCAAAGCAAAAATGGAGGATTTTGGTTAACAATGGAGGTTTTTCTCTCCCTCTCTCTCTCGGATGCACGAACTGAAGAAGAAGAAGTGAAGGGGGCCTCGGCTTTTTAATCCCAGTCAAAATCTGGGAACTATAAAAAATCAACATGGTCCGTACGGACCTCTTTGCATCCCAGGTTGGTCCGTATGGACCTTCTTGCAAGGGAGGGTCAAATTACTTTCCTGCCCTTATAATCTTTGCCCCTGGCTGTCCTAAGGCCTATTTCAGCAAATTCAGTGCATTTTGGTCCTTAACCCATCAATTCAAGCACCGGCAGTTAATGTAAGCCCGAACTTCGCCCACTCCAACGGCAACGCAAGAACCGGCCGTCAGTGTAAGCCCGGACCTCGCCCACTCAACGGCAAAACAAGCGCAAGAAGGAGCCAACACCTCCCAGCATAAATCTCAAGGCACAAAACGCCTCCAAAACGCTCATCGACAATGCAAGCACCGGCCATCAAAGTAAGCCCGAGCTCCTTCCCCAGCAAATCAAAAGGAAGTCGTACAAGACTACATATCCCCAGCACCGGCCGTCAGCGTAAGCCCGGACCTTGCCCACTCAACGGCAAAACAAGCGCAAGAAGGAGCCAACACCTCCGAGTACAAATCCCAAGGCACAAAACGCCTCCAAAATGCTCATCTACAACGCAAGCACCGGCCATCAAAGTAAGCCCGACGTCACCCTCTCAGCAGGAAAAGCCCCTACAAGGCGACGATAAATCCCCAACGGATGAACACCGGCAGCCATCGTAAGTCCAACCTTCTCCCCAGCAGGCAAAGCGCAAGACGATCACGCCTCTCACAATCAAAGCATCGGGTTCATACTCCTGAACCAAACCGCAGCCAGAAGACGATTCAAAGTCCTCACGAATGGCACAAACCGCAGCCAGAAGACGATTCAAAGTCCTCGCGCATGGCACCAACCGCAGCCAGAAGACGATTCAAAGTCCTCACGCATGGCACCAACCGCAGCCAGAAGACGATTCAAAGTCCTCACGCATGGCACCAACCGCAGCCAGAATACGATTCAAAGTCCTCACGCATGGCACCAACCGCAGCCAGAAGACGATTCAAAGTCCTCATGCATGGCGCAACCGCAATCAGAAGACGATTCAAGTCCTCATACAATCTCCAGCCCGGAAGGCTTTAAACCACTCGGTCCGGAAGTCCATATAAACCTCCCAAATCATTATTCCTGGCCCGGAAGGCCTTAAACCACCCGATTAGGAAAATCGTAAAATTTCCATCCCAGGACACCACCACATCCTTACCACTGACCTCGGCGGTCACACAACACTTCAGGGCACCACCACGCCCACATACACTCACAATTTCGCGACCTCTAAACTATGACCAGGCTTGATTCCCGCCAGGGATACGTAGTAATCCTATCACAGGGTCCAGCCATCGACCTATGCGGTCACCCAGGACACCACCACGTCCTTACCACTGACCTCGGCGGTCACACGGCACTTCAGGGCACCACCATGCCCACATTCATAAAACACTCACCCCACACCCGAACTACGACCAGGCTTAATTCCCGCCAGGGATACGTAAGAATCCTATCACGGGGTCCGGCCCTGCGGACCTAAACGGTCACACAATAGGACACCACCACGTCCTCACACTGACCTCCCCGGTCACTTTATCTCCCAGCACGCGATCGAGATTAGAACCCTTATCTTATCGGCGACCCCACTTCTTTCATAAGTAATGTCGTCGAGGGGCTTCTGTAAGTACTCCAATCTGGATCACCCCCTTTCAAGCACATGGGAAGCACCGCAGACTCATCAACGCAGTCTCGACGACCTCTGGCACTCAAAACCCTCTCAAAACCCCCAGCCAAACCAAGGGAGGAGCCTTTTTGGGATAAAAAGGGATAAAAGGACCTTTTGGGAATTTTCAGGAAATTGGAAAAGCAGTAATGGTCTGTACGAACCTCTTTGCTTTAATAATTACTGAATCCCTTAAAGTTCACAATATTCCCTCAAATCCCGGAAGTAATCATCACTCCCATACATGGTTTGTAACGACCCTAACCCTAGGCACAAATTTTAGTATAATATGTTATGCTTTTAATATTAATGTTAACTCTATGTGTTTATTTTATGTATTTAAATTCTTATGTTAGGATGAGATGATGGAAGGATAGTTTTAAAATCCTTAGGTTAAATATGGAAATAAGTTAAATTATTTTGTTGGGATATGGTAATTGAAAATAAATAAAATGTGAGTAGCTAGGTTACTTGTGTAGAGGAAAGAAGTAAAATGTTGAAGTCCTTTATTTAAACATTTTGGGGCTTTATTTTATTTTGGTGAAAGCCTTTCATTATTAGGGGCATGGGGGGGACCATGCTTCCCCTTAAATCCCTCATTCTTTGCCCCATAAGTCAACCTTCCCCCATACCTCCCATACTCCTTCCCTTACTCTTTCACCTCCTCACTCTTTCTTCTTCATTTTTCTTACTCTCTTTTAGAAGCATCCATGGAAAACCTTTCATGAAAACTTCACCTCCCAAATCATTCTCAAGGTGAATCCTTCTCCATTTTCAAATCCAAGAGTACTTTAGTGATTGGTGCATCTAGGAGAGTTGATCAAGCCAAGAATAATCATCTTTCCATCTTGTATTTGCTAGAGGTGAGTTATTATGACCTTTACCTTCATTAAATGTTCATGAACTATTGAATGTTGTTGTTGTTGTTATATTAATTTGTTGAGTGCCTTGGAACCCTTCTTGGAATTGGGAATTGGTAATTGACATAGAATGATGCTTTTGTTCATAGAAGTGGATTTAGAGTGAAAGAAATGGATGGAGTTAGTTTAGAAGGTTTAACTTGAAATGTGTTAGGAAAAGGGGTTGGAAATCTTGTGGAAAATAAGCTAGGTTTATGGTATTGTGGGTTTAAATGATTTAGGGTGAGGTTTGAAAAGTTAGGAAACTCTTTTGATGATCATGAAATTAAAGAAGATTAAAGAGGGAAAAGAACTTAGGTAAATAAGGTTTTGGAAAACTATTTGGCTGGACAGTGGTCATGGGCGGTCGCCCAAGTGGTGATGAGCGGCCGCTCATCTAGGCAGAATTGGTACTCTTGGAAATCCCTCTTAGGCGGTCGCCCAAGAGGCTATGTGCGGGCGCCCAAGAGGGCAGCAAGTTGGGATTGTTTGAAAACCACTTGGGCGGTCGCCCAAGTGGCATAGGAGGTCACCCATAAGGCCAGAACCTTCTTACCCTCCTTTCTTACTGATTTACCAACAACTTAGTGGCATGAATACTAACTACTATAAATTAATGGAACCAATTAAATTTGGATATGAATCAACCCTTCTCAACCTAGATTAATGTAGGAGTTGGGCCACTTAAGCATTGTGACTCCCACTTGATAAATTTAGCTTGAATCTTTATAGAGCCTTTGTAACAGGGATTATTGTCCGAAAAATGGTTGTTAAGCTTGATTCGTACTTCACCAATGTGGTTAGAACTTGGGAAGTAGATAGTGAACTTTTATTATTGACATCTGAGATTGTGTAAAGACTTTCACTTGGTAAAGTTAGCTTGGATCCTTATAAAGATCATATATTATTGAATATTGTCTAAGTGTGGTTAATTACTGATACTTTGTTACTTCACTTGAATACATATTCATGATTGGTATTATGCTTAGTGTATTACATAAATGTTGCACTATGATATTGGTTGAACATGAGTATATTTTACCATGTTGCTATGTTGTTTATCCCCTTTGTGGATTATAGTTCAAGTATCTATTATGTGCTTGAACGTGTTATATTTTATGTGATTGGGGGGTATAATGGAATTCAATCAATTATTTATTTGTTCTCTAAGTGATTGAAGGTCCATCATACCTGTGACCTCTCCCCCTCTGCGGCCACAGGTGGGGTTATAGCATACGTATATTGAGCCGAAAGCCTTACAGAGTTGCTACTATCTTATTTGGTTCCCTGAAAACGGGTCTTATAAGATGTGAATATGCCTAAGCAGTTCACAGGAGATGAGTTATAATCATAACTGTCTCGATTATATGATATTGGTTCTGGTGGATATGCATTCACAGAAATAGTGGAGTATTATGCCCACAGTGATACGACTTATGATGCAGACGGGAAAGGTAAACAAAGGTAACGAAAGGTGTTTACTGCTTTACCAATATGTGAGATGTACCTTGTTATGTGTCCATCTTACCTGGCATATTGATGCATTCATAATAGCTTGCTGAGATTTATTCTCACCCCTCTCCCTTTAATGTTTTTAGATCCTGAGACAGGCGGACCGGCCAAGTGAGGACGGAAAGGAGTTTGGACGTGGTATTTTGGGAATTGTCGGGGTATGTATAGGTTGGCATAGAAGATATATTTTGTATAATTCCTTTATGGAGTTTATGTGTATAAAACTTGGTTTCTACCTTATAACCAAAGTCTTTTGTAATTAAAACAGGTTGTTACTTTTAAAAGTTGTTCAAATCTTCCTTTCATGTAGAGAGGATTGAAGTATGTTGAAATGGTTA
This sequence comes from Adenophora triphylla var. japonica, assembly GCA_022495995.1. NCBI lineage: Eukaryota > Viridiplantae > Streptophyta > Magnoliopsida > Asterales > Campanulaceae > Adenophora > Adenophora triphylla. The sequence goes on along the minus strand of JAFEMH010007191.1, from coordinate 37,699 downwards.
TGTTCAGTATGTTTAAGTTGTAAGTTAAATCAAGTTTTTAAAAGGTTTTAAAAAGTTTAGGTGGTTTGAGTCCTTTTGGGGATGCTCTAACTCGGGACACGGGTTAGGTTCCGGGTTGGGGTCCTCACAGTTGGTATCAAAGCTCGGTTAGAGTTCTCGGGTAGAGTCTAGCTGAGTGAGAGTGTGTGATAATTTACGCCGAGTGTTTAATGCAGGAGTTTATTCAATGGCTGGAAATGAGGATGATCGGCGAAGCAGTTCCTCGGGGCAATGTTGGTATTGCAGGAGGTGATGGAAATCCGAATGTTGAGACGATGAACATGTTCCGAGGATTTTTGCAAAATATGGCAGCACAAGGACAAGTACAGCAGCATCAAGAAGGCAGACATGGGCATGGTTTGGAAAAGTTCGTCAAGATGATACCTCCAAGCTTTAGTGGAGACCCAGATCCGGTGACGGCGGAGAGATGGCTTGAAGCTATGAATAAAATTTTCTTGGCAATGGAGAGCTCAGATGCAGAAAAGGTGAGATGCGCAGTCTTCAAGTTAGAAGGACCTGCAGAGCATTGGTGGCAAGTAGTAAAGGACGGCTGGGATCGGGATCTTACACCGCAGACTTGGGAGAACTTCACACGCAAGTTCCAAGATCATTTTATTCCAATGGTTACAAGAGATAAGAAGGAAGTTGAGTTTTTGAGATTAGAGCAAGAAGCAATGACCGTGGCGCAGTACTCAACAAGGTTTACGGAGCTAGCTCGCTATTGTCCACATTTAGTACCGGAAGAAGAGAGAAGGATATATCAATTTGTGAAGGGATTAAGGCTAGAGTTTAGGAAACAGTTATTGACTCACGACTTCACAGATTTCCAAACAGCAGTGAATAAAGCCTATCGAATAGAGAATGACATTGACGAGCACCGGGGTAAATCTGAGGGTGGAAGTGGAAGTAAACAGAGATTTCAAGGCCAAGGTTATGGATATAGTATAAGGCAACAGAGAGGATCAGCATCGGGATTAGCAAGAGGAGAAGAAGCGGTGACTACAACAACTCGTTCGACTTCAAATCAGGTAAGGATTGTATGTGGTTATTGCAAGAAGATGGGTCATTCCAAAGACAAGTGTTGGAGTAAACAAGGGAAATGCTTGAATTGTGGAGAAATGGGGCACTACAAGAAAAATTGTCCTATATTTCATCAGAGGTTAGCTTCGGATGCCGGTCATAGGGGGCAAAGAGGTAGAAGGAAAAGGGACAATGAAGGGAATCCAAAAAGGTAATGTTTAAAGTTGAATCCTTGTTTTGAGTCTTGGAGGGATAGATCCCTCAGCTGCCTTTAGAGGTAATATACCTGTCTCAGAAGTAGGGGTCATACTTTTATAGATCCCGGTTCATTTCATGCATATTTGGCATTGCATTTTGCTTGAACGTGGCATATATTACATAAGATTTGTTTATGTATTAGAGGTTTCTGCTCTTATGAGAGAGTACCTCGAATCTTCTTTGGTTTACCACTAGAGTGATGTGGCCATAACTGAGCATGTATTGCCAGTTGATTTAGTATGATTACCAATGTGTGATTTTGATGTATACTTGGCCTAGATTGGTTGAGTAGTGACCGTGCATTGATAGACTGTCGTATGAAGCGAGTCTTCTTTTCTATGCCTAATTGGTTTATATGGTATTAGATATAGATAAAACTTTATATGGTATCCCTGCTATGTATGCATTAAGGATTGAAAAAAAAAATTAAAATTTTTGGTTAAAGAGCGGGAAGATTAATTGGTAGGTGATAGACTTGGGTAAGAAGTCTTCGAAAAATGTTATGTGCTAATTAGAAAAATTTTAGATGTGCTTTATCAGAATATTCCATGACGGCAGTTGAAGAAGTGAAATTATATATTGAGTTAATGTTAAAGCCTAATACCTATATCAAAAGTCTCTTATAGAAGGGAACTAGTTATGATGTGGAGTTAATGAATAGGATATATTTTTTTTTAAAAACCTTATCTTGGTAGCTTTGTTGAATACTTAATTGAAGTTGAGTAGAACATAAAAAAATAAATTGTGAATTTTGTTATCTACTCTTCAAGAAAAGAAATTGTGTGTGAAGTGTAGTAATGGTGAGTTGACTTGGGAATATTCCCGTCATGAGTCCGTAGTTTTAGGATTGAAAGGGGTGCTACCAAGGGAGTATCATTAGATTCTTGAGAATTGTATTATTGTTGATTTAGTTAACCTGGAAAGAGGTATCCATGATGTAAGATGGCCACAAGGTTGAATCGTATAGGTAGAGATGAAGAATAGGTTGACTGCTGATCTGATCCTTAACTGACTAATGGATGTGAGAACTTGACGATTTTAATTGCGTATCAATGGAAGGTTAAAGTTGTGATATTGTGAAATGGAAAAGTGATAATATATGTTTAGAGGAAGTGAAACAGGAAGAGCAGAATTTCCTTATTTTCAACTTGGAAGTGACTGAGATTATTTTGCGTTTTACAAGTGGAAATTTTAATTATGTGCAACTAAATCTGAGATGTGTTACCGATCATAAAAGTTTAAATTATTTGTGGGTTCAAAAGGAATTTAACAATAAGCAGAGTTGAGGGTTGAAATTCTTAAAAGACTTAAATTGTGTTATATCTTGTTACCTGGGAAAGTTATTGTGATTGCAAATGCGATTAGCCGAAAGGCTTATGTGTCAACAAGTATATTCTTAGAGTTGCAAGGTTAGATAATTTTGCGAATATTCAAGTCACCCTATAGTATGGAGACCTTAGAGGAAGTTCAACTATGATTCAGAATTTAAGGGGATTATCGGTTAGTTTCATGTGGAGAGACCCAGGATGTTGTATTGAGTAAAGATGAAAATTTAACCTCAACTAGAATGTGTGTATCATTTCTGCAAGAGATTAGAGGACCAGTTTTAGAGGAAGACCATAGATCTAGAATTGCGATTCATCAGGAAAGTTCGAAGGAGTATCAAGATTTGAAGAAGAGTTAGAAGATTCGAATGGGAAAGCATTGCGATGGAATTTTGTAACCGGACTACCTTCAACGTCGATGAAGATGGGTGTGTTGGAGTAATAGTGGATGGATAGATCAAGTCGGTTTACTTTCTACCTATACCAACGAAAAATTCGAGGGAGAAATTAAAACATGGTGCATGCGGAAGATTGAATTATTTCATGGAGTACTAATCAACGTTTTACCAGATCGGGATCGAGAATTCATTGTGCTTTTGAGAAGCTGGGTACAAGGTTTTGAATTCCAAGTCAAGTTTCAGTGATGCGTTTCATTCTCAGGCAGATGTGCAGACAAAGAAGACTATCCAGATTCTTGGGAATAAGTTGTGTGATGTGTAATGGATATCCTTTCAACTTGAGAAGTTTATTTAACCTTAGTGAGTTTGCGTATATTGGTAGATTTCAGTTTAGTATTGAATTGGTAACATATGGAACATTGTAAGGGAGAGATTATCTTTATGATTCCTCATGTGTATGGAGTTCTTCAACTAATGATGATTAAGCGGATTTGACTTTTATAGGGAGGTCTCCTTCTTTAATTGATTGACAAGGTAAGCAAGTTAAAAATTCGGGACGAATTTTCTTTAAGGGGGAGTGAGTGTAACGACCCTAACCCTAGGCACAAATTTTAGTATAATATGTTATGCTTTTAATATTAATGTTAACTCTATGTGTTTATTTTATGTATTTAAATTCTTATGTTAGGATGAGATGATGGAAGGATAGTTTTAAAATCCTTAGGTTAAATATGGAAATAAGTTAAATTATTTTGTTGGGATATGGTAATTGAAAATAAATAAAATGTGAGTAGCTAGGTTACTTGTGTAGAGGAAAGAAGTAAAATGTTGAAGTCCTTTATTTAAACATTTTGGGTCTTTATTTTATTTTGGTGAAAGCCTTTCATTATTAGGGGCATGGGGGGGACCATGCTTCCCATTAAATCCCTCATTCTTTGCCCCATAAGTCAACCTTCCCCCATACCTCCCATACTCCTTCCCTTACTCTTTCACCTCCTCACTCTTTCTTCTTCATTTTTCTTACTCTCTTTTAGAAGCATCCATGGAAAACCTTCCATGAAAACTTCACCTCCCAAATCATTCTCAAGGTGAATCCTTCTCCATTTTCAAATCCAAGAGTACTTTAGTGATTGGTGCATCTAGGAGAGTTGATCAAGCCAAGAATAATCATCTTTCCATCTTGTATTTGCTAGAGGTGAGTTATTATGACCTTTCCCTTCATTAAATGTTCATGAACTATTGAATGTTGTTGTTGTTGTTGTTATATTAATTTGTTGAGTGCCTTGGAACCCTTCTTGGAATTGGGAATTGGTAATTGACATAGAATGATGCTTTTGTTCATAGAAGTGGATTTAGAGTGAAAGAAATGGATGGAGTTAGTTTAGAAGGTTTAACTTGAAATGTGTTAGGAAAAGGGGTTGGAAATCTTGTGGAAAATAAGCTAGGTTTATGTTATTGTGGGTTTAAATGATTTAGGGTGAGGTTTGAAAAGTTAGGAAACTCTTTTGATGATCATGAAATTAAAGAAGATTAAAGAGGGAAAAGAACTTAGGTAAATAAGGTTTTGGAAAACTATTTGGCTGGACAGGGGTCTTGGGCGGTCGCCCAAGTGGTGATGAGCGGCCGCCCATCTAGGCAGAATTGGTACTCTTGGAAATCCCTCTTGGGCGGTCGCCCAAGAAGCTATGTGCGGGCGCCCAAGAGGGCAGCAAGTTGGGATTGTTTGAAAACCACTTGGGCGGTCGCCCAAGTGGCATGGGCGGTCGCCCATAAGGCCAGAACCTTCTTAGCCTCCTTTCTTACTGATTTACCAACAACTTAGTGGCATGAATACTAACTACTATAAATTAATGGAACCAATCAAATTTTGATATGAATCAACCCTTCTCAACCTAGATTAATGTAGGAGTTGGGCCACTTAAGCATTGTGACTCCCACTTGATAAATTTAGCTTGAATCTTTATAGAGCCTTTGTAACAGGGATTATTGTCCGAAAAATGGTTATTAAGCTTGATTCGTACTTCACCAATGTGGTTAGAACTTGGGAAGTAGATAGTGAACTTTTATTATTGACATCTGAGATTGTGTAAAGACTTTCACTTGGTAAAGTTAGCTTGGATCCTTATAAAGATCATATATTATTGAATATTGTCTAAGTGTGGTTAATTACTGATACTTTGTTACTTCACTTGAATACATATTCATGATTGGTATTATGCTTAGTGTATTACATAAATGTTGCACTATGATATTGGTTGAACATGAGTATATTTTACCATGTTGCTATGTTGTTTATCCCCTTTGTGGATTATAGTTCAAGTATCTATTATGTGCTTGAACGTGTTATATTTTATGTGATTGGGGGGTATAATGGAATTCAATCAATTATTTATTTGTTCTCTAAGTGATTGAAGGTCCATCATACCTGTGACCTCTCCCCCTCTGCGGCCACAGACTGGGGTTATAGCATCTGTATTGAGCCGAAAGCCTTACAGAGTTGCTACTATCTTATTTGGTTCCCTGAAAACGGGTCTTATAAGATGTGAATATGCCTAAGCAGTTCACAGGAGATGAGTTATAATCATAACTGTCTCGATTATATGATATTGGTTCTGGTGGAGATGCATTCACAGAAATAGTGGAGTATTATGCCCACAGTGATACGACTTATGATGCAGACGGGAAAGGTAAACAAAGGTAACGAAAGGTGTTTACTGTTTTACCAATATGTGAGATGTACCTTGTTATGTGTCCATCTTACCTGGCATATTGCTGCATTCATAATAGCTTGCTGAGATTTATTCTCACCCCTCTCCCTTTAATGTTTTTAGATCCTGAGATAGGTGGACCGGCCAAGTGAGGACGGAAAGGAGTTTGGACGTGGTATTTTGGGAATTGTCGGGGCATGTATAGGTTGGCATAGAAGATATATTTTGTATAATTCCTTTATGGAGTTTGTGTGTATAAAACTTGGTTTCTACCTTATAACCAAAGTCTTTTGTAATTAAAACAGGTTGTTACTTTTAAAAGTTGTTCAACTCTTCCTTTCATGTAGAGAGGAATGAAGTATGTTGAAATGGTTATGTTCAGTATGTTTAAGTTGTAAGTTAAATAAAGTTTTTAAAAGGTTTTAAAAAGTTTAGGTGGTTTGAGTCCTTTTGGGGACGCTCTAACTCGGGACACGGGTTAGGTTCCGGGTTGGGGTCCTCACATGGTTGGTCCGTACGGACCTATTTAAAGCCTAGTTGGTCCGTACGGACCTTCTTGCAAGGGGACACCATAATTACAGAATATTCACCATCATCACATATTCCCTCAAATCGAGGAAAACCAAGATTCTGGTTTACCTAGAAGGTCCGTACGGACCTTCTTGCACGAAAATTTTTACTATAAATAGAGGGCTCCCCCTCCTCATTTTCACACACCTCCCACTTCTCTCTTCCTCCCTAAGCCTTCAGGCTTCCCCTCTAAGTCCTCTCGAGGCACTCCCGGCCCCTTTCGGATCCTTTCGAGGCCTTCCGAGCTCCCTTGTGGTGCTCCGAAGCCTCTCCGAGCGCTCCCGCGATGCTCCCGCGCTGCCCCGAGGCACTCTCGAGGTACTCTGAGGCCCCTCGTGGTACTCCGAGGCCTTGCCTGGTCTTTCCACGGTGTCCCGGCTCTTTCCGAGTCAAACCGGCAATCCCAAACCACGCCGAACCTCTGCCCGAATCCAGCCAACGATTCCAACGCACGCCGAACCTCTGCCCGAGTGATCCCTGCGATCCCAACGCACGCCGAAACTCTGCCCGAACGCAGCCTACAATCTCAACTCACGCCGAAACTCTGCCCACAGACAACCGGCCCCTCCCGAAGCAATCCCGGTCCGTGCCGGAACACTATTCCATCCTCAAACACTATTCCCCAGCGGAAGACAGACACGAACCAACATTGGTAAGGCTTCCTTCCATTACTATTTCAATACATTTCAATACGTAGTGTACAATGTAGACATCCGACACAGCATGCATTTTTAAAAGCACACACACACACACACAACATTTTAAAGGATATTAGGGGTATCCAAAAGACTCATTTTATGAGGCGACTCGGGTGAGCTCTAATATTCTAATATTCTCTTCCCGAGGAGTCATCTGACCTCCGAACTCAAAATCTCATCACACAAAAACAGTTTAAAATTATCTTTAAACTGATGCCCTTTTTCAATGTTTTGGGCTTAATAAAAATGGCGTGGCGACTCTACAAATGCGAAAAACAAACGGCGAGACACCTCCAAACGAAATGATGCCAGATGCCGGGGCGCGAGCGCGCTGCCTCTCGGATCCGGGTAATTTCACTAAGGCCGAATTTTAGCAACATATGATGCAGCTAAAGAGGCTGTTTGGATCAAAAGTTCATTAGTGTTTTGGAAATGTTCCAAGTATCACTAATACAGTAGAACTTTGTTGTGACAATTGTGGTATCATTTGTGCAAACAATGGAACCAAGGTCACATCAACGATCGAAACACATACTTAGACGTTTTTCGAGAATTCATTAGAATGAGAAGACGTTGAGATATGCAAAGTATCAACCAATGATGACATTGGGGATTCACTTACAAAACCCTCGTACAAGCAGAAGCATGATGGTCATGATAGGTCCATGGGTATTCGATACATAGATAGAGCCTAGTGCAAGTGGGAGATTGTTGGTGTAATGACCTAGGCTATAGTTATGTTTAACTTGAACTGTTATGTATCATCTTTATCATTTATTATAGAGCATGTTTATTTCGTTCATTATATGTTTTGCATGTTTATTATATTGAACTGCGTCCCTAGTTGTTATGAACAACTAGTATAAGTTGGTAATGGATAATCATGGAGATGATTATATGCATGGAGATGCACATTACACTTATGTGTACTTGCTAGAGAATGGGTACTGGACTTGACCTACTTATGAGATTTATGACATGGTCTGTTGTTATGATTAAATCTCAAGATAGTCGTGTTATTGGAATCCTTCGTACCTGAGATTATCATCGTCTTCCACATGATGAACGTTACATTTAATATAGTCTAACACTATCTTTAAACGGATAGCAATAAGGGCTATGTTAGCACAATCGGATTCATGTAGGGAAGAATGATAAGTCAAGATGAGATTTGTCCCTCTTATGAAGAGAGATGTTTGCTTGGGCCCCTCGATGAATGATGTTGATGAAATGTGTGGCCACACTCAAGTGATTTGATAGAGATCAAAGGCATTTGGATTATCAACATATTCGAAATCGAGAAAGCATTGAATGAGATGAGTTGACATAGACCATGACTCATGTTCAATTGGACATTGTGGACAAAGGGATTGTGACATTTGATTATCAAGGAATCAAGCTTTGATGTTATATTTAATTGGGTGGACATAATGATTTGCTAGAAGTCACTTACGTCTTGTGAGGTTGATGTTTCAACTCACTACCAACATAAAATATAATTTCTAAAGGGTCACACACAAAAGAACGGGTTGAAAATGGCTAAAAGGGTGAAATCTGGGCTCAGGGGATGACTCGTCCCATTGTGGCCCAAGTCGTACCTTGGGAAGGGACGACAAAATCAGTGAGCAGTCATTAAGGGATGACTCGTGCTCTACGGGACGAGTCGTGCTCATGAATCATATGCCCATAGGCACGACTTATGCCCCTTGATCTGGCAAACTGATAAACTGGCTCGGTGCACAGCGCGACACACTTGGCCACTAAGGCACTACTCGTGCTGTTTAGCACGACTCGTGCCAGCGACCAAATACTATCCGTACTAGTTATCCTTTGCTGGTTTGATTTTGGTTTTGACAAGGATTCTTTCCCTAATAGTTAGGGATTTATATTTGATTTAAATAGAACCCTTTGGTCAGCTAGAAACATGTGAAAATTTTTAGGGTTTATGAAACACTAAAATTGGGATTTAGATTAAGAATCAAAGATCAAAACACTTTTAGCCATTGATTATTGAAAATCGTTTCAATAATCGGAGATCATCTAGCAATCAATCAAGAAGTGTTCTTGGTCCATTCAAGTGTGGATTACCGATAGAGGGTGATTACTTTATCACGAAAAGCTTGAAGCCTCTGTTCGTTGATTCATCACATGGTAAAGAACAAGGAGAAGATCAAAAACCTTCATCAACGGTTTTTGAGATTCGTTTTGAGATTCGCTATTGGAGATCTATTTTGAACAAACAAATCGCATTCAAGGTATGTAAATTCTATTTCATATAAATTTCTAATCTCTTCATACTAGACGGATCTTAGGGCTATGGTTTTGTTGTTCTTTGTTAAATTTTCCGCTGCGTTTGTAACCGCAAAACCCAACAATAACTGCATATTACGGCTATGTGATATGGCAAATGGATGTCAAACAGCTTTCCTAAATGGAAAGATTTTTGAGGATGTGTATAGTACACAACCCGAAGTTTTGTCGATCCAAGAAATTCTAATAAAGTATGCAAGTTGTAAAGATCCATATATGGGTTGAAGCAAGCTTTGAGGAGTTGGAATCTTCATTTTGTTGAATTGGTCAAATAGTTTGACTTCATCAAGAACGAAGATGAACCTTGTGTATACATGAAATTCAGTGGGAGCATAGTACTATTTTTAGTATTGTATGTTGATGATATCTTACTAATTGGAAACGACATTTCGGCACTTCAGACTGTCAAGTCTTTGTCAAGGAAGTGTTTCTCAATGAAAGATATGGGTAAAACCGCTTACATCCTCTGCATCAAGATCTATAGAGATAGATCTAAAAGGATAATTGGTTTGAGTCAAAGTACTTACATTGACAAAAGTTCTAAGAAGATTCTAAGAGAGGAAACTTCCAATGAGTCATGATGTTACTCTTAGCAAGACTTAGTGTCCTAAGACAACTGGTGAGCGAAAGAGAATGAATGAAGTTCCATATGCTTCGGCATTTGGATCTGTCATGTATGCCATGATTTATACTAGATTGGATGTTTTGTATGCTCTAAGCATGATGAGTAGATACCAATCTAATCCTGGTGAAACCATTGGATGACAGATAGGACGATCCTTAAGTACTTAAGAAGGACTAAGGATGCGTTCTTGGTCTTTGAAAGGTTGGAAGTTAATCTTGTTGTAAGGGTTACACAGATGCAAGCTTCCAAACTGACAAAGATAATTTAAGATCGCAATTGGGGTTTGTGTTTATGCTTAAATGAAGGTGCGGTTTTGTTGGAAGAGTTCCAAGCAAAATACCGTAGCCGATTCTACAACTAAGGCCTAACATTTAGCGGCATCTGATGCAGTTAAAGAGGCAGTTTGGATCAGGAAGTTCATTAGTATTTTGGAAGTGGTTCCATGTATTACTAATCCAGTGGAACTTTATTGTGACAATAGTGGTGCCATTGCGCTAGCTAAGGAACCAAGGTCACATCCACGATCCAAACACCTAATTAGACGTTTCCACCTCATTCGAGAATTCATAGAATGAGGAGACGTTAAGATATGCAAAGTAAAGCATGATGGTTATGTTTGGTCCATGGGTATATGATACACATGAGAGTGGGCCTAGTGCAAGTGGGAGATTGTTGGTGTTATGTCCTAGGCTAATGATTATTATGACTGATAATCAATACCGTTATGCAATCGTCTTTACCATTTATAATAGAGATTGCTTATATGGATTATTATATGTTTACATGTTTATTATAATAATCTGTGTCCCTAGTTATTGTGAATAACTAGTATAAGTTGGTAATGGATAATCATAGAGATGATTATTTGCATGGGGATGCACATTACACTTATGGGTACTTGTTAGAGAACAAAGTACTGGACTGACCCATCGATGAGATTTATGCCATGGTCTATGGTCATATAAGTCATGATTAAATCTCATGATAGTCGTGTCATTGAATCCCTTGTACCTGAGATTATCATCGTCTTCCACATGATGAACGTTGTGTTTGATGTAGTCTAACACTATCTTTAATAGGATAGCAATAAGGGCTATGTTGGCACGATTGGATTCTTGTAGGGAAAAATGATAAGTCAAGATGGGATTTGTCCCTCTCGTTGAGAGAGATGTTTGCTTGGGCCCCTCAATGAATAGTGTTGATGAAATGTACGGTCGTACTCAAGAGATTTGATAGAGATCAAATGCACTTGGATTATCAACATATTCGAAGTCGAGAAAGAATTGAACTATATAAGTTGACATGGATCATGACTTATGTTCAATAAGACATCGTGAGACAAAGGGATTGTGACAATGATCTGTCATGGAATCAAGCTTTGATGTTATATTAATTGGATGGACATAATGGCTTGCTAGAAACAACTTATGTCTTGTGAGGATTGATGTTTCAACTCACAACCAACATAAATATAATTCCTAAAGGGTCACATACAAAGAACGGATTGAAAATTGGCTCAAAAATGGAAAACAGGAATATGGGTTGTTGCACGGCCGTGCAAACCAAAGGGCACGCTCATGCAAGTGTTGCACGACCGTGCAAGGTTTGGTGACTCGACCGTGCAAGAAGGGCTGGAGCGGCCGTACATTATAAATCAGAGCGCCCGTGCAAATTGGGTTTGCACGGCCGTGAGTTATAATCTGCACAGTCGTGCATTGCGGCTGACAGCAATACGATTTTAACTAGGATTAGGGTTTCTCCCTAATTGTTAGGGATATTTAACAAGTAAAAATATAACCCTTTTGCCTCAACCATAAGTGACGAAAATTAGAGTTTATGAAACACTAATTCCTTGATTTTGATTATGAATCAAAGATCAAAACTCCCTAGATTCAATTTCATATTAGCCATACATTGTTGAAAAGAGTTTCAACAAGAGGATCATCTAGGATTACCGATAGAGGGTGATTGCTTTATCACCTAAAGCTTAAATATTACCATTGTTGATTCATCACCAAGGAAGAACAAGGAAGAAGATTGACGAACGTCGAAACGTCAAAAATAAATTTCCAACTCAACTATCTACAAGTGATTTGTAAATAGGGTAAGTCGGGTCGAACCACAGAGACACGAAATTTAAAGTGTAGGAATTACTGCTATAACAAAAAGTTTGTAAAGTGAAGGATTTGTTGATTTGTTTAAGACTAATGTGTTTGCAAAAATTAAGTAAAAGTGATTATAAAAGATTTCAATAATAAGGAGAAAATTCCCGGAATTGGTTTCACAAATTATGCTCAAGTTTCACAATTCATCAATCAAAGTACACTTGGGGTTTTGTTCTTACAAAAGTATGATTGGGACACTTCGGCGGGTGATTTGCAATCAAGTGTTTCTAACTAATCTATTCCCTTGGCCCGTTCATAGATTAGTTAGAAACCCATTTTAGAACTTAAGAACACCAAATAAACCACAATTCTTATGAATCTTTTGGCGGGGATTCAACAAATTGTGAAAATCAAGCCAAGACTAATTTCAATTGTAAATTTGGCGGTTCACAATTGAAATTCTAAATAATTCAAGAACAATTATTTGATCAAGACAAGAGTTCTAAAATTCCATTGAAAACAACTTGATAATCCCAAGTACTACAAAGATAAAAATGAAAAGTAAAACTTAAAACATAAAATGTTACCTCCAATTCCAAGAACTAAAAAGTTTAGTTATCCATGAAAAAGCAAGAACACCAAGAAAATTCTAAAGAAGAAGAAAAAGCTATGGAAGGATTGATTGTAATTGTCTCTAGAAAACAATAATAATAAAAATAGTGAATGAATGTCTAAAAAAAAACTCCCAGCTGCTGTTAAATCTCTTAATTAAAACCCATGAACAGTCACAATTAATACTCCCAATTTACTCCACAACCTCTCCAATCCGGCCTGATCCGTCTGCAAAACGCCTCGTGGGCGGTCGCCCACAACCCCCTTGGGCGGTCGCCCAAGTGTCCAGAAACATTTGGTCTTCAAAACTTGATCTCATGTGCGGCCGCCCACACGTCCCTGCGCGGTCGCCCATACTCCATTTGGACTTTTCTATTGTTGGCCCTTGTTCATGCAATGGCCGGCCCACTGCAGTCCTTGCGCCCATCCATTCTCCATTAGCCCAGCTCTCCAATCTTCATTAGCCGGCCAATCCTTATGAAATCCTTAACCCAATTTGAACTCAGTTCGTCCCATAACTGCATCATCTCCTTTTTCCACTTTGATGTGTTCACAAAATGCTATCAATTTCCAAACTTGAACCACTGAAACTAAAAACACTAAAAACATCCATTAAACACACAAAACTCAAGGATTAAGCAAATAATAAGTTCAAAAAGTAGTCAATGGATGAGTGTAAAACTCACTCATCAAATACCCCCAAACTTAGACATTTGCTAGTCCTCGAGCAAATACCAAACTAAACTATAAACATAACAACTAAACGAACACAAAAATAAAAACAAACTACTCTAACAAATAATCAACTATGTCCCTCCATTCTTGCATGTTCCACAATTGCAACAAATCGCAAAATACCATCAACCGCAGGATAAGACTTTCCACAATGCAAGTATCAATATATTTTCCATTAATTGTAAAATATTACTTAACCATTATAATTACACCATAAATCTCTTTATGCACGATCATCTCTCTCTTTACTCACAACCAAGATCCATTTTCACAAAGCTAAGTACACCAACCATCTTTTATTTTATTGACTTTATTTATCAAACAACAACACTTTTTAGACACAAACCATGAATATTCCCATGAAATAATTACACCCCCCCCCAAACTTGATCATTTAAGCACACTTTAAAATCTACTACCGTTCAAGTAGGGAACACTGTAGCAGCGAACTCCATGCCCCTAATACCAAGTAGAGATTTATTTAAAGGCTTTGAGAGTTAGCCACTTCGGTATCGAGCTTGATACGGACCATCACGGCGGTAAAGCTCTTCCTCCATAACGCTACTGCATACCCAGAAATGCAGTTAAGCTAGAATAATCCCTAACCAATTAATCTACGCGTGGAGGTTTCACCGAGTATACATTGCATTGCCATTGCTCTCATTCTTTTTTTTTCTTTCTTTTTCTTTCTTTCTTTTTTCCTTTTTTTAAAGATCACAAGGGGGGTTCCATTCACAACCAAGGAATACTCATTTTCAAGACTTGCCTAATGTTGCTACTTTGATAAACAAATTCATTAACTTAAAAGATGAGGGTGTACTCTAAACTTTATAAAAATGAATCAAAATTATCAACAAAGAGCATATTTCCACGAGTACACGACACTACAACTAAGAAATTTATGACACAATTATAACTCTTAAGCAATATACCACAATTAACCAAAAATATACCAACTCGCATCTACACATTATCACAACCAATTATCCTCATTAGCGGTCAAAATCAACTCACATGCAAATATGGGGAACACCAAGAATGTTAATGACTATATACAAGAAAGGACATAGCTAATTATTCTTTTTTTTTTTTTTTCATTTTTCAAATTTTCTCCTTTTTTTTTTCTTCTTTTTTTTTCTACCTACAAAAACAGCAAATCCTAACTACCATGATGAATTAAGCATACAAAAACAATCAAGTACCCCACACCCCCAAACTTAAATCATGCATTGTCCCTAATGCAACAAAATAAAGTAAAGGATAGGGGTACCTTCAACCAACAAATTACCTCCAAAATTGGTCCCACGGACCAACCGAGCCACTTCCGCTCGAACCCGTGCTATGGTGCTGCTGCTGTTGTTGTTGCTCTTGCTGCTGCTGCGCATCCCAAGAATCCCATCCTCTCAACTGCTCCGGAGTACGATATTGCGGCGGCTGGTATGGAATATGCTGAGGCGGTGGAGGAGGAGGAAGCCTGTGCCTCATCTCCTGATACATCTCTGACTGTGCGTCCTCCATACGCTGCCTCCACATACTAGCAGCGTAATACTCCTCAGTAGCCATAGACTGCAGCTGTCTCTGACTCTCCTCCATACCCAACAATCGCTGATCCATCACCTCGTACTGTCCCCGGAGCTGCCTAATCTCCTCAGATAACGCATCCACATGGCCTCCCACATAATAGGCCGCCTCCGTCGGAGTGAACTGCTGTTCCTCCATATCCTCATCCTCCTCACTCCCTCTCACTCCTCTCGATGAACCTTCTCCAGGCTGCAACTGGGCATGCCCCTTTATAGTAAGGGACCTCTTACTAACCGCCGTCCCAGTTGACACAATATCCCTAGCAATCCGCAACCGAGTAAAATTCACTCCTTTATTCTCAATCAAACCAGATATCAATAACGGGAAACTAAAGTTGCATCGCCCAATAGTTTTAATGGTGTTCACAATCTCCTTGGATATCGCCAATCCAGTATTGAACCTTTGACCGGACAACACCACGGTCATCAACAGTGCTCTCCTCCAATGCACATCGTTGTAATGTGAAGTAGGCATAATACGCTCACAAATGAATCGATGCAACGCACGCATCCTCAAGTCCATGTCCCTCGCCTTCTTCACATTACCATTTCTCAATAGTGTCACATCAATATCTACGAAATACGGAGCCAACCTGTCAAGGTTCCCCGCCACATTCAGCTCCATGATCTTTGTACTATTGTAATAATCACACGCACTGTTCTCAAACCCCGGCGATTCCATCCCATAGTATCTATTGATATCCTCACCATTATAATACACATTCTTTCCTCTCACCCACGCACACTTCCTATCTTGCCCTGCCTCAAATGCATTTGCATAGAATTCTCGAACCAACACTTTCGAACCTCTATTAGAGGGACGTCTAGCTAAATTACCCCAATCATACCTTGCAAAGATATCATCCAACCCAAGTTCATCCGGGTTAAACTCATTTTCTACAGAAAACCCTTTGCTTGCATATTTATCGAAAAACGACTTCGCTTTACCCCCAACAAACTTTGTATCATCATATTCAACAACCGGTTCCGGGACGGGAGCATTTCTTTGTCTAGAAATTTTTGAATCAATATGCTCACAAATTTCCGCAGAGAAGGTTCTAAAGAATATTGAATTGAAAAGCTTACTTCGCCGGAAAAGTTACCGGAGTTCGCCGGAATTTGACCGGAATCTCGCCGGAGTTGATGAAGATGAACTGGGAAGAACGACCCCTTCTTTGAACAATGATTCTCACAAGAACCCTTTGCTTTTGAACTCCAAAATCAAACCTTTTGCAACCTTTTCCACCCTTTGCAACTTCTCAAAATCTCTTCACAATTCTTGGCCAACAATGGTGGAAAGAGTTTCAATCTTGGATTATGGAGGTTAAGTATGGTGGGAACAATTTAGGGAAAAATAATGGAGGATTTGGGTGTTTGGAAGGAGTTTTTTAGAGAGATGAAGAGAGATGGGTGGAGTTTTCTAGAGAGAAAAAGAAAGAGGCTTTTGAAATTTGAAATAAAGAAAATGGAGTGAGGCGGCGGCCAGTTTTAGGGCTCAACTGTAACGCCCTATTTTCCTTGTGGGCGGTCGCTCACCCCCTCCTGGGCGGTCGCCCACATGTCCAGAAACTTATGCATTTTTGACATTCCAATGTGGGCGGTCGCCCATTTATCCGTATGCGGCCGCTCACATCAACAGCAACTTTTGTAAGTTTTTTTTCCAACCAGCATGGGCGGTCGCTCAGGCAATAGTGGGCGGCCGCGCACACGTCCAGAAAGTTTTACACCCTTTTCCAATCAAGCATGGGCGGTCGCCCTCAACACCATGGGAGGTCGCCCAACTGCACAGTGGGATTTTTTCCTGGCTCTCAATCTGCACAAAACCAAGCAAACAAACACCAAGCATAATATCTGTTGATACATTACAATTCGACCAATATTTTGACCGCACTTTCGCTGCCTACGTCCCCATTGATGTGGGTGGACTACCCACAACAATAGGCTCAGGTCACCGTAGTTCGACACGTTCCCGAAATGCAAGAAAACAAAGCTTTTTTTTTTTTATATATATGAAAAGCAAACAATAAAATGAAAACTAAAAACTCTCCACCCCCAAACTTAATGATTACTTTGTCCTCAAAGTGATGAAAACAAAGAAAAAATTAAATTTAAGGGCACTACAATTTACTACTTACCTTGGGTTGCCTCCCAAGAAGCGCTTTTGTTTAACGTCGTTAGCTCGACGGAATGACTTTCTCCACGATCATGGATCCTTCAACTCGATCCACTCAACATCCTTTGATCCCGAAACTCCATCCATATACGGCTTCACTCTTTGACCATTAACCTTGAACCTATTCTTAGTAACCGGATTCACTAACTCCACGGCTCCATGAGAATACACGTTCACCACTTCAAACGGACCACTCCAACGAGAACGTAACTTTCCCGGGAAAAGCTTCAATCTTGAATTGAACAATAGCACCTTGCTTCCCGGAATAAGTTCCTTATGCACAATTTTTCTGTCATGATACATTTTTGTTCTCTCTTTGTACAACCGAGAGTTCTCATAGGCCTCCAACCGATGTTCCTCGAGTTCATTCAAATGAAGTAACCTTTGCTCACCGGCTAGTTTCAAATCCATATTCAACTCCTTGATTGCCCAAAATGCCTTGTGCTCTATCTCTACCGGTAAATGACAAGCTTTCCCAAAGACTAGCCGGTATGGACTCATTCCAATCAGAGTTTTGTAGGCGGTGCGGTACGCCCACAATGCATCATTTAACCTCAAGGCCCAATCCTTCCTGTTTGGCTTCACCGTCTTTTCAAGAATGGCCTTTATTTGCTTGTTACTCACTTCCACTTGCCCGGAAGTTTGGGGATGATACGCGGTTGCAACCTTGTGATTCACCCCATACTTCTTCATGAGTGCTCCAAAAATTTTGTTGCAAAAGTGAGAACCACCATCACTTATAATCGCCCTTGGAACGCCAAACCTACTAAAAATCACATCTTTGACAAACTTGACAACAATATTAGCATCGTTAGCCCGGGTAGGAATTGCTTCCACCCACTTTGACACATAATCCACCGACACTAAAATGTATTCAAACCCACATGACACAACAAAAGGGCCCATAAAATCAATGCCCCATACGTCGAACAAATCCACAACCAAGTTACTCGTTAGAGGCATTTCATTTCGCTTCCCAATGTTACCGGTTCTTTGGCACCTGTCACAATTTTTACTTAAAATGTATGCATCTTTAAAAAGACTTGGCCAAAAGAAACCCGATTGTAACACTTTTTGAGCGGTTTTCTTACCACTAAAATGACCTCCACAATGCAATTCATGACAAAAAGAAAGAACATTTTGTTGCTCATTTTCATGAATGCATCTACGAATAACCAGATCGGGACCATGTTTAAACAAATATGGGTCATCCCAATAATATTGCTTAACCGTTGACAAAAATCTTTTCCTTTCTTGACTCGAAAAATCTGGATTTAGAACCCCCGTAGCCAAAAAATTTACAATGTCGGCATACCAAGGCTCAAAATCTTTAACAACAAATAACTGCTCATCGGGAAAATTTTCATTCAAAGGAATTTCACTCACACACCCATTTTCAAGTCTAGACAAATGGTCAGCCACAACATTCTCACAACCCTTTTTGTCTTTGATGGAAATATTAAATTCTTGTAAAAGCAACATCCATCTTAACAATCGGGGTTTAGCATCTTGTTTAGAAATCAAATAACGCAATGCAGCATGGTCCGAATAAACAATCACTTTAGATCCTAGCAAGTAAGAACGGAATTTTTCCAAAGCAAATACCACCGCCAAGAATTCCTTCTCGGTTGTAGTATAATTCAATTGAGCATCATTGAACATTCTACTTGCATATTGGATCACATGTGACTTTTTATCAATTTTCTGACCCAAAACTGCACCAACCGCAAAATCGGATGCATCGCACATTATCTCAAAAGGTTGAGTCCAATCCGGACCCACAAGAATAGGGGCTGAAGTCAATTTTTCCTTCAACAAATTAAAAGAATTGAGACATTCTTGGTCAAACACAAATTCCGTCTCTTTAGCAAGCAAGTTTGTTAACGGCTTACAAATTTTAGAAAAATCTTTTATAAAACGCCGATAAAAACCCGCATGACCAAGAAAGCTACGAATTCCTTTAACATTTGTTGGCGGAGGCAATTTAGATATCAACTCAATTTTTGCCTTGTCAACTTCAATCCCTTTTCTTGACACCACATGACCCAACACAATTCCATGCTTAACCATAAAATGACTTTTTTCCCAACTTAAAGTTAAATTGGTATCACAACATCTTTTAAGAACCAAAGTCAAATTATCTAAGCATGCATCAAACGAATTACCATACAACGAAAAATCGTCCATAAATACCTCAACAAACCTGCCAATCATCTCAGAAAAGATCGACATCATGCACCTTTGGAATGTAGCAGGAGCATTGCATAAACCGAAGGGCATCCTCCGATATGCAAATGTTCCAAAAGGGCATGTAAATGTGGTCTTTTCCTGATCTTCCGGAGCAATGGGAATCTGATTATAGCCTGAAAAACCATCTAAGAAACAATAATATTCCTGACCAGCTAGCCTCTCTAGAATTTGGTCAATAAACGGCAAAGGAAAGTGATCCTTTCTAGTCGCAGCATTAAGTTTTCGGTAATCGATAACCATGCGTTGACCAGTGACCATTCTAGTAGGCAAAAGCTCATTATCCTCATTTTTAACAACAGTAATTCCAGACTTTTTAGCAACTACATGAACAGGACTTACCCACTTACTATCAGAGATCGGATAGATAATACCTGCATCCAACAGTTTCAAAACTTCTTTTCTTACCGCCTCAAGCATGTGAGGATTCATCCTCCTTTGATTCTGCCGGACAGGCTTGGCATCATCCTCCATATGGATTTTGTGCATGCACATGGTTGGGCTAATTCCTTTTATGTCAGTAATGCTCCAACCAAGTGCGGACTTATGTCGCTTCAACACCTCAAGCAACCTTCTTTCCTGCAATTCTGTTAAATCCGAAGCAATAATAACAGGCAAAGAATCATTTCTACCAAGGAAAGCATACTTTAAGCTAGATGGAAGTTGTTTAAGATCTAATTCGGGAGGCGAGACAATAGACGGCATATGCTTAGGATTAAAATTACCTAAAAATTCCGTAGGAACCTTTTCAGTAACTTCCTCCATATCATCCATCTCATCAAGAATGGCCCTCGCCTCGTTTTTATCAGAAACACCTTCCATAACTAACTCATCCACAAACTCCGAAACAAGAGAGCCCTCAACATCAGGCTCAAGAAACATAGAATTTTCAGCAACATCACAAAATAGACACTCATTGACCTCATATGGCTTTTTCATGGAATCAAAGATAGAAAAATTAACAATTTCATCCATGACAGTCAAAGACAAACTTCCATCTTTCACATTAATTACCGCATCTGCGGTAGCCATAAAAGGTCTCCCCAACAAAATAGGGACATCATTCACATCACTTGCCTCTCTCTCCATATCAAGAACCACAAAATCAACCGGGATAATTAGTTTATCAACTTGAACTAAAACATCTTCTACTATTCCCTTTGGATATTTGACCGAACGGTCCGCAAGTTGCAAGGTCATAGTAGTAGGTTTTAGTTCACCCAACCCAAGCTCCACAAACAAAGAATAAGGCAACAAGTTAATGCTAGCTCCTAAATCTAACATTGCCCTCACTTTCTTAGAGTCCCCCAAAGAAATCATCACATTAAAACTACCGGGGTCTTTAAGCTTAGGAGGCAAATTCTTTTCAAAAACAGCACTAACTTGGTCCGAAACCACAATTTTTTCATTCGGGGCATACTTTCTTTTATTTGTGCTCAATTCCTTGAAAAATTTAGCATATGAAGGAATATTTTTAATCACATTGAGCGAAGGCAAATTTACATTCACCTTAGAAAGCATGTCATACAATTCTTTAAATTGTGTTTCGACCTTATTCTTGACCAATCTACCGGGAAAAGGGACAGGAGGCACATAAGGCTTAAGAGGTGGAGTTGGAAGTTTCTCCTCGGGAGTCACTTCAACTCGTTCCTCGGCCACAACTTCATTCTCATGCAAATTATTATCATCTAAAGGAAAAGGAGAAGAGTGTACCTCCTGAAGAGTCTTACCACTCCTCAGGGTGACGGCCTTTGCTTGTTTCGGTTGACTCGGTAGTGTACCCGGATTGTGCTTTTGGAGTGTCTCGGCAATTTGACCCATCTGATTTTCGAGCTTTTTCAGGGAAGCTTCTTGGTTCCCCATTCGTTGGTCCATGATCAACTGATTCTGTTGAGAGGCTTGAATAAATTTCTGCAACGTTTCCTCCACACTTGGCCTTGCGGTGCCCTCGTTGCCGTTGCCAGATCGTGGTTGGTATTGTTCTTTGAAATTGCCCCTGCCCTTGATTTCCTCCCCAAGAGAAATTGGGATGATTCCTCCAACCCGGATTGTAAGAGTTGGAAAACGGATCATTCCTCACTCTTGGTTGGAAAGCATTCATTGCATTTGCTTGCTCAAGAAATTCCGGGAATTGGTCTCTCAATGGGCATCCCATAATATCATGGGAGTTCACATTACAAATTACACAACTTGTGCCCAAGCTACTCTCTCCTTGATTTCGCCCTTGATTTTGACCTTGGCTTTGAGCCGTCATCATCCCCATGAAATTCTTCATTTGTGAAGTCAATGCCGAAACTTGTTGCGCTAGAACATCATTAGACTCAACTTCATAAACGCCTTTTCTTCCTCCTCTCACACTTTTCTGCTGCGAATTCATGCCAAGTCTCTCATATAAGGCTCTTGTTTCATCAGCCGTTTTCTCACCCATAGCACCCCC
Source organism: Adenophora triphylla var. japonica (assembly GCA_022495995.1). NCBI lineage: Eukaryota > Viridiplantae > Streptophyta > Magnoliopsida > Asterales > Campanulaceae > Adenophora > Adenophora triphylla. The sequence continues at coordinate 15,859 of JAFEMH010007191.1, read as the reverse complement.
GGCTGCATTATCCACTTGTGCTTGACCTTATTGAGTCAACCCATCATAGAAGGCCTGATTTAAGAGGGCTAAAGGAAACCCGTGATGAGGACATTGGACTAGCAACATCTTGAATCGATCCCAAGCTTCATGAAAAGCTTCACCTGGCTCTTGATTGAAAGACATTATCTTGGACCTCAAGTCGGATGTCTTTTGATGAGAGTAAAACTTTGCCATGAACTTGTTGTAAACTTCCATCCAAGTGTTAAGAGAGGCCGAGCAAGTGCCATAAACCATGTCTTGGCGGCATCTTTCAACGTATAAGCAAAGCACCTCATTCTCAATCGCTCTTCGGTTAGTTGCCCCAATGGAAAACCTTGCCTTTGTGCTATAGAACTCTCTCATGAAAGTAATTGGGTCTTCCGATGCCATCCATGGAATGAAGGGAGCATGTTGAAATGGAGGTTCTTCAACTCATAACTCCTTGCTGCTTGTGGGAGTACAATGCATGATGGCGATGGTTCAATTACCGGACGTGCAAAATCATTCATCATTTGCGGTTCCGCCATTTTAACTTCCTCTTCTGAATCGGTATGCTCGGAATGTTCAGAGTAAACCGACTCACTTTCTGTATCACTCGGTTCCGGTTGCTTTCTCTTGTTGATGCGATGAATGTTGTGGTCAATTGGAAACAACTGATGTAGTGACCTACGACCAAACATTCAAATCCGCAACACCAAGTTAAAACAAAACAAAAATATATACACAAAATACTATTCACAATAGCAAATAATTAAAACAACTTTAAATTTCACGTCCCCTGGCAACGGCGCCAAATTTTGACGAACGTCGAAACGTCAAAAATAAATTTCCAACTCAACTATCTACAAGTGATTTGTAAATAGGGTAAGTCGGGTCGAACCACAGAGACACGAAATTTAAAGTGTAGGAATTATCGCTATAACAAAAGTTTGTAAAGTGAAGGATTTGTTGATTTGTTTAAGACTAATGTGTTTGCAAAAATTAAGTAAAAGTGATTATAAAAGATTTCAATAATAAGGAGAAAATTCCCGGAATTGGTTTCACAAATTATGCTCAAGTTTCACAATTCATCAATCAAAGTACACTTGGGGTTTTGTTCTTACAAAAGTATGATTGGGACACTTCGGCGGGTGATTTGCAATCAAGTGTTTCTAACTAATCTATTCCCTTGGCCCGTTCATAGATTAGTTAGAAACCCATTTTAGAACTTAAGAACACCAAATAAACCACAATTCTTATGAATCTTTTGGCGGGATTCAACAAATTGTGAAAATCAAGCCAAGACTAATTTCAATTGTAAATTTGGCGGTTCACAATTGAAATTCTAAATAATTCAAGAACAATTATTTGATCAAGACAAGAGTTCTAAAATTCCATTGAAAACAACTTGATAATCCCAAGTACTACAAAGATAAAAATGAAAAGTAAAACTTAAAACATAAAATGTTACCTCCAATTCCAAGAACTAAAAAGTTTAGTTATCCATGAAAAAGCAAGAACACCAAGAAAATTCTAAAGAAGAAGAAAAAGCTATGGAAGGATTGATTGTAATTGTCTCTAGAAAACAATAATAATAAAAATAGTGAATGAATGTCTAAAAAAACACTCCCAGCTGCTGTTAAATCTCTTAATTAAAACCCATGAACAGTCACAATTAATACTCCCAATTTACTCCACAACCTCTCCAATCCGGCCTGATCCGTCTGCAAAACGCCTCGTGGGCGGTCGCCCACAACCCCCTTGGGCGGTCGCCCATGTGTCCAAACATTTGGTCTTCAAAACTTGATCTCATGCGCGGCCGCCACACGTCCACGGTCGCCCATACTCCATTTGGACTTTTCTATTGTTGGCCCTTGTTCATGCAATGGCCGGCCCACCTGGCAGCCCCTTGCGCCCATCCATTCTCCATTAGCCCACTCTCCAATCTTCATTAGCGGCCAATCCTTATGAAATCCTTAACTACCAATTTGAACTCGCCCGTCCCCATAACCGCATCATCTCCTTTTTCCACTTTGATGTGTTCACAAAATGCTATCAATTTCCAAACTTGAACCACTGAAACTAAAAACACTAAAAACATCCATTAAACACACAAAACTCAAGGATTAAGCAAATAATAAGTTCAAAAAGTAGTCAATGGATGAGTGTAAAACTCACTCATCAAATACCCCCAAACTTAGACATTTGCTAGTCCTCGAGCAAATACCAAACTAAACTATAAACATAACAACTAAACGGACACAAAAATAAAAGCAAACTACTCTACCCAATAATCAACTATGTCCCTCCATTCTTGCATGTTCCACAATTGCAACAAATCACAAAATACCATCAATCGCAGGATAAGATTTTCCACAATGCAAGTATCAATATATTTTCCATTAATTGTAAAATATTACTTAACCATTATAATTACACCATAAATCTCTTTATGCACGATCATCTCTCTCTTTACTCACAACCAAGATCCATTTTCACAAAGCTAAGTACACCAACCATCTTTTATTTTATTGACTTTATTTATCAAACAACAACACTTTTTAGACACAAACCATGAATATTCCCATGAAATAATTACACCCCCCCAAACTTGATCATTTAAGCACACTTTAAAATCTACTACCGTTCAAGTAGGGAACACTGTAGCAGCGAACTCCATGCCCCTAATACTAAGTAGAGATTTATTTAAAGGCTTTGAGAGTTAGCCACTTCGGTATCGAGCTTGATACGGACCATCACGGCGGTAAAGCTCTTCCTCCATAACGCTACTGCATACCCAGAAATCTGGTTAAGCTAGAATAATCCCTAACCAATTAATCTACGCGTCTGGAGGTTTCACCGAGTATACATTGCATTGCCATTGCTCTCATTCTTTTTTTTTTCTTTCTCTTTTTCTTTCTTTCTTTTTTCCTTTTTTTAAAGATCACAAGGGGGGTTCCATTCACAACCAAGGAATACTCATTTTCAAGACTTGCCTAATGTTGCTACTTTGATAAACAAATTCATTAACTTAAAAGATGAGGGTGTACTCTAAACTTTATAAAAATGAATCAAAATTATCAACAAAGAGCATATTTTCACGAGTACACGAAACTACAACTAAGAAATTTATGACACAATTATAACTCTTAAGCAATATACCACAATTAACCAAAAATATACCAACTCGCATCTACACATTATCACAACCAATTATCCTCATTAGCGGTCAAAATCAACTCACATGCAAATATGGGGAACACCAAGAATGTTAATGACTATATACAAGAAAGGACATAGCTAATTATTCTTTTTTTTTTTTTTTTTTCAAATTTTCTCCTCTTTTTTTTTCTTCTTTTTTTTTTTCTACCCACAAAAACAGCAAATCCTAACTACCATGATGAATTAAGCATACAAAAACAATCAAGTACCCCACACCCCCAAACTTAAATCATGCGTTGTCCCTAATGCAACAAAATAAAGTAAAGGATAGGGGTACCTTCAACCAACAAATTACCTCCAAAATTGGTCCCACGGACCAACCGAGCCACTTCCGCTCGAAGTGCTATGGTCTTCTTCGTCTGGTTGTTGTTGTTGCTCTTTGCTGCTGCGCATCCCAAGAATCCCATCCTCTCAATCGCTCCGAGTACGATATTGCGGCGGGCTGGTATGGAATATGCCGAGGCGGTGGAGGAGGAGGAAGCCTGCCTCATCTCCTGATACATCTCTCGACTGCTGCGTCCTCCATACGCTCCACATACTAGCAACGTAATACTCCTCGCAGCCATAGATCTACTGCCTCTCGACTCTCCTCCATACCCAACAATCGCTGATCCATCACCTCAGTCTCGTCCCCGAGCTGCCTAATCTCCTCAGATAACGCATCTACACGGCCTCCCACATAATAGGCCGCTCCGTTGGAGTAAGCTGTTGTTCCTCCATATCCTCATCCTCCTCACTCCCTCTCACTCCTCTCGATGAACCTTCTCGCCGCAACCGGGCATGCCCCTTTATAGTAAGGGACCTCTTACTAACCGCCGTCCCGCTTGACACAATATCCCTAGCAATCCGCAACCGAGTAAAATTCACTCCTTTATTCTCAATCAAACCAGGATATCAATAACGGGAAACTAAAGTTGCATCGCCCAATAGTTTTAATGGTGTTCACAATCTCCTTGGATATCGCCAATCCAAAAGATTGAACCTTCGACCAGGACAACACCACGGCCATCAACGGTGCTCTCCTCCAATGCACATCGTTGTAATGTGAAGTAGGCATAATACGCTCACAAATGAATCGATGCAACGCACGCATCCTCAAGTCCATGTCCCTCGCCTTCTTCACATTACCATTTCTCAATAGTGTCACATCAATATCTACGAAATACGGAGCCAACCTGTCAAGGTTCCCCGCCACATTCAGCTCCATGATCTTTGCACTATTGTAATAATCACACGCACTGTTCTCAAACCCCGGCGATTCCATCCCATAGTATCTATTGATATCCTCACCATTATAATACACATTCTTTCCTCTCACCCACGCACACTTCCTATCTTGCTCCCGCCTCAAATGCATTTGCATAGAATTCCCGAACCAACACTTTCGAACCTCTATTAGAGGGACGTCTAGCTAAATTACCCCAACCATACCTTGCAAAGATATCATCCAACCCAAGTTCATCCGAGTTAAACTCATTTTCTACTGTGAAACCCTTTGTTTGCATATTTATCGAAAAACGACTTCGCTTTACCCCCAACAAACTTTGTATCATCATATTCAACAACCGGTTCCGGGACGGGAGCATTTCTTTGTCTATAAATTTTTGAATCAATATGCTCACAAATTTCCGCAGAGAAGGTTCTAAAGAATATTGAATTGAAAAGCTTACTGGCCGGAAAAGTTACGGAGTTCGCCGGAATTTGACCGGAATCTCACGGAGTTGATGAAGATGAACCGGGAAGAACGACCCTTCTTTGAACAATGATTCTCACAAGAACCCTTTGCTTTTTGAAACTCCAAAATCAAACCTTTTGCAACCTTTTCCACCCCTTGCAATCTCTCAAAATCTCTTCACAATTCTTGCCCAACAATGGTGGAAAGAGTTCAAATCTTGGATTATGGAGGTTAAGTATGGTGGGGAAGAACAATTTAGGGAAAAAAATAATGGAGGATTTGGGTGTTTGGAAGGAGTTTTTATAGAGATGAAGAGAGATGGGCGGCTGTTTTCTAGAGAGAAAAGAAAGAGGCTTTTGAAATTTGAAATAAAGAAAAGGAGCGAGGCGGCGCCTGCTTTAGGGCTCAAATGTAACGCCCTATTTTCCTTGTGGGCGGCCGTCACCCCTCCCCGGGCGGTCGCCCACATGTCCGTAAACTTATGCTTTGACATTCCAATGTGGGCGGTCGCCCATTTATCCGATGCCGCCACATCAACAAAAAGAACTTTTGTAAGTTTTTTTTCCAACCATGGGCGCTGCCAGCACAGTGGGCGGCCGCGCACACGTCCAGTAAAGTTTTACACCTTTTCCAATCAAGCGGCTGGGCGGTCGCCCTCAACACCATACGGGAGGTCGCTCTAACCGCACAAAGGGGATTTTTTCCCTCGGCTCTCAATCTCGCACAAACCAAGCAAACAAACACCAAGCATAATATCTCGTGATACATTACACCGACCAATATTTTGACCGCACTTTCGCTTACGTCCATTGATGTGGGTGGACTACCCACAACAATAGGCTCAGTCACCGTAGTTCGACACGTTCCCGAAATGCAAGAAAACAAAGCTTTTTTTTTTTTTTTTTATATATATATGAAAAGCAAACAATAAAATGAAAACTAAAAAACTCTCCACCCCCAAACTTAATGATTACTTTGTCCTCAAAGTGATGAAAACAAAGAAAAATTAAATTTAAGGGCACTACAATTTACTACTTACCTTGGGTTGCTCTCCCAAGAAGCGCTTTTGTTTAACGTCGTTAGCTCGACTTAATGACTTTCTCCACGATCATGGATCCTTCAACTCGATCCACTCAACATCCTTTGATCCCGAAACTCCATCCATATACGGCTTCACTCTTTGACCATAACCTTGAACCTATTCTTAGTAACCGGATTCACTAACTCCACGGCTCCATGAGAATACACGTTCACCACTTCAAACGGACCACTCCAACGAACGTAACTTTCCTTGAAAAGCTTCAATCTTGAATTGAACAATAGCACCTTGCTTCCCGGAATAAGTTCCTTATGCACAATTTTTCCGTCATGATACATTTTTGTTCTCTCTTGTACAACCGAGAGTTCTCATAGGCCTCCAACCGATGTTCCTCGAGTTCATTCAAATGAAGTAACCTTTGCTCACCTGGGCTTAGTTTCAAATCCATATTCAACTCCTTGATTGCCCAAAATGCCTTGTGCTCTATCTCTACCGGCAAATGACAAGCTTTCCCAAAGACTAGCCGGTATGGACTCATTCCAATCGGAGTTTTGTAGGCGGTGCGGTGCGCCCACAATGCATCATTTAACCTCAAGGCCCAATCCTTCCTATTGGGCTTCACCGTCTTTTCAAGAATGGCCTTTATTTGCTTGTTACTCACTTCCACTTGCCCGGAAGTTTGGGGGATGATACGCGGTTGCAACCTTGTGATTCACCCCATACTTCTTCATGAGTGCTCCAAAAATTTTGTTGCAAAAGTGAGAACCACCATCACTTATAATCGCCCTTGGAACGCCAAACCTACTAAAAATCACATCATTGACAAACTTGACAACAATATTAGCATCGTTAGCCCGGGTAGGAATTGCTTCCACCCACTTTGACACATAATCCACCGACACTAAAATGTATTCAAACCCACATGACACAACAAAAGGGCCCATAAAAATCAATGCCCTATACGTCGAACAAATCCACAACCAAGTTACTCGTTAGAGGCATTTCATTTCGCTTCCCAATGTTACTGGTTCTTTGGCACCGTCACAACTTTTACTAAAAATGTATGCATCTTTAAAAGACTTGGCCAAAAGAAACCCGATTGTAACACTTTTTGAGCGGTTTTCTTACCACTAAAATGACCTCCACAATGCAATTCATGACAAAAGAAAGAACATTTTGTTGCTCATTTTCATGAATGCATCTACGAATAACCAGATCGGGACCATGTTTAAACAAATATGGGTCATCCCAATAATATTGCTTAACCGTTGACAAAAATCTTTTCCTTTCTTGGACTCGAAAAATCTGGATTTAGAACCCCGTAGCCAAAAATTTACAATGTCGGCATACCAAGGCTCAAAATCTTTAACAACAAATAATCCGCTCATCGGGAAAATTTTCATTCAAAGGAATTTCACTCACACACCCATTTTCAAGTCTAGACAAATGATCACCACAACATTCTCACAACCCTTTTTGTCTTTGATGGAAATATCAAATTCTTGTAAAAGCAACATCCATCTTAACAATCGGGGTTTAGCAGATCTTGTTTAGAAATCAAATAACGCAATGCAAAGATGGTCCGAATAAACAATCACTTTAGATCCTAGCAAGTAAGAACGGAATTTTTCCAAAAGCAAATACCACCGCCAAGAATTCCTTCTCGGTTGTCGTATAATTCAATTGAGCATCATTGAACATTCTACTTGCATATTGGATCACATGTGACTTTATCAATTTTCTTCGACCTAAAACCGCACCCACCGCAAAATCGGATGCATCGCATATTATCTCAAAAGGTTGAGTCCAATCCGGACCCACAAGAATAGGGGCCGAAGTCAATTTTTCCTTCAACAAATTAAAAGAATTGAGACATTCTTGGTCAAACACAAATTCCGTCTCTTTAGCAAAGCAAGTTTGTTAACGGCTTACAAATTTTAGAAAAATCTTTTATAAAACGCCGATAAAAACCCGCATGACCAAGAAAGCTACGAATTCCTTTAACATTTGTTGGCGTGAGGCAATTTAGATATCAACTCAATTTTGCCTTGTCAACTTCTAATCCCTTTTCTTGACACCACATGACCCAACACAATTCCATGCTTAACCATAAAATGACTCTTTTCCCAACTTAAAGTTAAATTGGTATCACAACATCTTTTAAGAACCAAAGTCAAATTATCTAAGCATGCATCAAACGAATTACCATACAACGAAAAATCGTCCATAAATACCTCAACAAACCTACCAATCATCTCGTAAAAGATCGACATCATGCACCTTTGGAATGTAGCGGGAGCATTGCATAAACCGAAGGGCATCCTCCGATATGCAAATGTTCAGAAAGGGCATGTAAATGTGGTCTTTTCACGATCTTCCGGAGCAATGGGAATCGATTATATCCTGAAAAACCATCTAAGAAACAATAATATTCTTGACCACTAGCCTCTCTAGAATTTGGTCAATAAACGGCAAAGGAAAGTGATCCTTTCTAGTCGCAGCATTAAGTTTTCGTAATCGATAACCATGCGTTGACCGGTGACCATTCTAGTAGGCAAAAGCTCATTATCCTCATTCTTAACAACGGTAATTCCAGACTTTTTAGCAACTACATGAGCAGGACTTACCCACTTACTATCGGAAATCGGATAGATAATACCCGCATCCAACGGTTTCAAGACTTCTTTTCTTACCGCCTCAAGCGTGCGAGGATTCCATCCTCCTTTGATTCTGGGATGGGCTTGGCATCATCCTCCATATGGATTTTGTGCATGCACATGGTTGGGCTAATTCCTTTTATGTCGTTAATGCTCCAACCAAGTGCGGACTTATGTCGCTTCAACACCTCAAGCAACCTTCTTTCTGCAATTATGTTAAGTCGAAGCAATAATAACGAGTAAAGAATCATTTCTACCAAGAAAAGCATACTTTAAGCTAGATGGAAGTTGTTTAAGATCTAATTCGGGAGGAGTAGACAATAGACGGCATATGCTTAGGGATTAAAATTACCTAAAGATTCCGTAGGAACCTTTTGATAACTTCCTCCATATCATCCATCTCATCAAGAATGGCCCTCGCCTCGTTTTGATCAAACACCTTCCATAACTAACTCATCCACAAACTCCGAAACAAGAGAGAGCCCTCAACATCGTGCTCAAGAAACATAGAATTTTCAAAGAACATCACAAAATAGACACTCATTGACCTCATATGGCTTTTTTTCATGGAATCAAAGATAGAAAAATTAACAATTTCATCCATGACAGCCAAAGACAAACTTCCATCTTTTCACATTAATTACCGCATCCGCGGTGAGCCATAAAAGGTCTCCCAACAAAATAGGGACATCATTCACATCACTTGCATCTCTCTCCATATCAAGAACCACAAAATCAACCGGGATAATTAGTTTATCAACTTGAACTAAAACATCTTCTACTATTCCCTTTCGATATTTGACCGAACGGTCCGCAAGTTGCAAGGTCATAGTGAGTAGGTTTTAGTTCACCCAACCCAAGCTCCACAAACAAAGAATAAGGCAACAAGTTAATGCTAGCTCCTAAATCTAACATTGCCCTCACTTTCTTAGAGTCCCCCAAAGAAATCATCACATTAAAACTACCGGGTCTTTAAGCTAGGAGGCAAATTCTTTTCAAAAACACACTAACTTGGTCCGAAACCACAATTTTTTCATTTCGGGGCATACTTTCTTTTATTTGTGCTCAATTCCTTGAAAAATTTAGCATATGAAGGAATATTTTTAATCACATTGAGCAAAGGCAAATTTACATTCACCTTAGAAAGCATGTCATACAATTCTTTAAATTGTGTTTCGACCTTATTCTTTGACCAATCTACCGGGAAAAGGGACAGGAGGCACATAAGGCTTAAGAGGTGGAGTTGGAAGTTTCTCCTCGGGAGTCACTTCAACTCGTTCCTCGGCCACAACTTCATTCTCATGCAAATTATTATCATCTAAAGGAAAAGGAGAAGAGTGTACCTCCTGAAGAGTCTTACCACTCCTCAGGGTGACGGCCTTTGCTTGTTCCGGTTGACTCGGTAGTGTACTGGATTGTGCTTTTGGAGTGCCTCGGCAATTTGACCCATCGATTTTCGAGCTTTTCAGGAAGCTTCTTGGTTCCCATTCGTTGGTCCATGATCAACTCGATTACGGTTGAGAGGCTTGAATAAATTTACGCAACGTTTCCTCCACACTTAGCCTTGTGTGCCCTTGTTGGCGGCTTGTTGCATTTGTGGTTGGTATTGTTCTTGAAATTGACCACGCCCTTGATTTCCTCCCCAAGAGAAATTGGGATGATTCCTCCAACCCGGATTGTAAGAGTTGGAAAACGTGATCATTCTCACTCTTGGTTGGAAAGCATTCATTGCATTTGCTTGCTCAAGAAATTTCGGGAATTGGTCTTTCAACGGGCATCCCATAATATCATGGGGAGTTCACATTACAAATTACACAACTCGTGCCCAAGCTACTCTCTCCTTGATTTCGCCCTTGATTTTGACCTTGGCTTTGAGCCGTCATCATCCCCATGAAATTCTTCATTTGCGTAGTCAATGCCGAAACTTGTCAAGCGCTAGAACATCATTAGAGCTCCAACTTCATAAACGCCTTTTCTTCCTCCTCTCACACTTTTCATTCGCTGCGAATTCATGCCAAGTCTCTCATATAAGGCTCTTGTTTCATCAGCCGTTTTCTCACCCATAGCACCCCCGGCTGCATTATCCACTTGTGCTTGACCTTGTTGAGTCAACCTATCATAGAAGGCCTGATTTAAGAGGGCTAAAGGAAACCCGTGATGAGGACATTGGACTAGCACCATCTTAAATCGATACCAAGCTTCATGAAAAGCTTCACCGGCTCTTGATTGAAAGACATTATCTTGGACCTCAAGTCGGATGTCTTTTGATGAGAGTAAAACTTTGCCAAGAACTTGTTGTAAACTTCCGTCCAAGTGTTAAGAGAGGCCGGATCAAGTTCCATAAACCATGTCTTGGCAGCATCTTTCAACGTATAAGCAAAGCACCTCATTCTCAACTGCTCTTCGGTTAGTTGCCCCAACGGAAAACCTTGCACTGTGCTATAGAACTCTCTCATGAAAGTAATTGGGTCTTCCGATGCCATCCCATGGAATGAAGGGAGCATGTTGAAATGGAGGTTCTTCAACTCATAACTCCTTCGCTTGTGGGAGTACAATGCATGATGGTGATGGTTCAATTACCGGACGTGCAAAATCACCCATCATTTGTGGTTCCGCCATTTTAACTTCTTCTTCAGAATCGAAATTCTCGGACTGTTCAGAGTAAACCGATTCACTTTCTGTATCACTTGGTTCCGGGTGCTTCCTCTTGTTGATGCGATGAATGTTGTGGTCAATTGGTAACAAATCTGGTTGTAGTGACCTACGACCAAACATTCAAATCTGCAACACCAAGTTAAAACCAAACAAAAAATATATACACAAAATACTATTCACAATAGCAAATAATTAAAACAACTTTAAATTTCACGTCCCCGGCAACGGCGCCAAATTTTGACGAACGTCGAAACGTCAAAAGAAAATTTCCAACTCAAACTATCTACAGTTGATTTGTAGATAGGGTAAGTCGGGTCGAACCACAGAGACACGAATTTAAAGTGTTAAGAATTATTGCTATAACAAAAAGTTGGTAAAGTGAATGATTTGTTGATTTGTTTAAGGCTAATGTAATTTTGCAAAAATTAAGTAAAAGTGATTATAAAAGATTTCTAATAATAAGTGAGAAAAATTCCCGGAATTGGTTTCACTGAAATTAATGCTCCAAGTTTCAGCAATTCATCAATCAAAGTACATACTTGGGGTTTTGTTCTTACAAAAGTAATGATTGGGACACTTCCGGCGGAGTGGATTTGTAAATCGAAGTGTTTCTAACCAATCTATTCCACTTGGCCCGTTCTCATAAATTAGTTAGAAACCCATTTTAGAACTTAAGAACACCAAATAAACCACAATTCTTATGAATCTTTTGGCGAGGAATTCAACAAATCATGTGAAAATCAAGCCAAGACTAATTTCTAATTGTAGAATTTGGCAAGGTTCACAATCTGAAATTCTAAATAATTCAAGAACAATTATTCTGATCAAGCACAAAGAGTTCTAAAATTCCATTGAAAACAACTTGATAATCCCAAGTACTACAAAGATAAAAATGAAACAGTGGCAAAACTTAAAACATAAAATGTTACTTTCCAATTCCAAGAACTAAAGAAATTAGTTTATCCATGAAAGAGCAAGAACACTAAGAAATGTTTTTAAGAAAATTTTGCGTAAGCCCCTTTAGAGAAAAGATGATAATTCTCTACTTATACGTCTCTAAAAAAAACTCGAAAAACACAATAATAAGAAATAAATATCCCACGCTCTCCAAAACCCACCACCGCAATTAACCCATTATTAAAACCACGAACAAATGCCATTACACACAATCATTAATCCCCATCGCACTCAATCCGCCCGGAAGCCTTCTCGCAAAACGCCTCGTGGGCGGCCGCCCACAACACCTCAAGGCGGTCGCCCCATTCTCCGTAAACATTTGGTCTTCACAACACATACTCATGCGCGGCCGCCCACACCGCATCTGCGCGGTCGCCCATACCGGTAAGGTTCAAGGCTTCAACACTTTTTCTCCCAGCGGCCGCCCATAAAAACTCGAGCGACCGCCCACACGCACGTAATTATTAGCCCATTTTCTTTTCTTTCCTTCCGCTGCTGGGCCTACTTGAAAATGGCCTAAATTCCATCTTTCTTTCGCTCTAACTTTCATTCTTGTATCGGCCCAGTTGCCTTCGTTTCATTTCGTCAGCCACTCCACTTCAATTGCCTCTGCTTATTACTGTGCCTCCATTCGAACTCGACTCCGTCCCATAATTGCATCATAACATTTTTTTTTCCGCTTGATTTATTCAGCGTACTGTTTTCGATTTCCAACTTGAACCACCGAAACTAAAAACACTAAAAACATCCATTAAAACACACAAAATTCAAGTGATTAAGCAAATAATATGCTCGTAAAGCAGTCAACGGATTTAGTGTAAAACTCACTCATCAAGCAACGCCATTACCGCGCCAACTCTAATTTGGTGCGAAATCCCTCTCTTCCACAGCCGACGCCAAATCTCTCGCTATGGCTTGGCGCGCCTCTTTGATGCGTCACCTTTGGCGCGTGTAATTTCTTGCGCCATCCCGGCTTTTTTTTAATTACGTCTTCTTCTTCATCGCAAGCTCTCTCTCTCTCTCTCTCTCTCTCTCTCTCTCTTGGTGGGCTTCATTGATTTGCGCTCTCTCTCTCTCAAGCAGTAATTCTCTCTTGGCGCGGGTAGTTTCTAGAAGCTTTTTTCAGCTTTTTTTAATTACTAAATTCCTCCTTCGTCTCAAAATGAATTATTAATTTTTTTTATTTGAGACTTTGAGATGGTATATGTTTTTAATTTAATATTTATTATTTATATTATGAAATTTGTTTTTTTTTCATTTAAGCAAAATTATCCAATTTGTACCATTAATTTTTTAAACAAAATTACAAAAACTTTGAAAATGTGTTAAAATATTGAAGATGAAATAAAAAAAAAATTAATTTAGAGATGCCTTGATTGAACATTTATGGGATGAATATGTGAATTTAGAGAATTAAATGTTCATCTATTATTGTCATGTAACTTAATTTTCCGTTGAAATTGTATTTCGAATCATTTTATTTTAATTATCTATTTTAATGTTTCTTCTAATAAATTTTTATTTTAAATTTATTTATTTATAGTTATTAATTGTCTTATTTGAGTTTTTATAGCATAATATTTAATATAATGGCACTTGAATAATATTAACATGACACGAAAAATATTTTAATTAAATGAAATAATAAGCATAGATTACTCAGTAAAGATTCTTATTCGATGCAAAATTTGTACCTGCCAGTTAGACGCGGTAAGATATTTCAAGCATTAAATTGCTTAATTTTGATATTTTGATACAAAATCTATAACCATATGTTATATAGCTTAATAAGAGCCTTACTTTTCCGCTTACCAAACTTTTAACAGTGTACTTTCTAAATTCCTAAACTACTCTTACCCTGAAAGCAAAATAAGTTGTGTCCTTAGGTATTTCAAAGCTCTATACTTGGATCTCTCTTCCCGCAAAATAAGTTGTGTCCTTTGTAGTTATACTAACTTCTTTTGATTTAGTTTCTGCGAATTATCAATCAGTTTTTGAATTTGCATTTAATTTACTTACTAACGACATACTATTTCGCAAGTAAACTCTGGCTGGAGATGGCTTAATATAATAAAATGGTTTGAATGATCAAAACAACGCATCACAAATACAAATAGTCTGATGAATACAATTGTTCTGACATTATTCTAGCATTGCTTTTTATCATTGAATTTTAGTATAGTACCTGCTGCAAACGAAAGTGTTTTGTCCCTTATTTATAGAGGCCTGCTAAACAATATGATCATATATAATTCCTCCGCCCCATTATAAATTATACTCCCTCCGTCCCGATCGACTCTGCATTTTGAAACTGCATTTGTACGCTTAGTGCCGTAAATGCTAGGGCAGTAATTTAAAAAATAGGAGAGAGAATGAAAGTGGAGAGAATAAGAATTATAATTCATGCTGTGAGCATTAAAATAATGTAGTATAGAGGTAACGAGTTTTTTGAGAGAATATGAAGTGATTTAAGCGTTTCCATTTTGGGCGTCCTAGCTTCTGCATGGGACGCCTAAAACGGCAAAAGTTCCTAAAGTTCAATTTTAATGGACGGAGAGAGTACATTTTTATCGGGTATTTCAATATAAACTATAATATTTAGTAAATAGTTAGGCCTTATTTGTTTTTCATTTTTAATACTTATTCGTATCTCGAATGCGCTGAGATCGCATCGATATAACACAATCTGTGACTATTTGTTTTTTTCTCCATTTAGATCTGAATGTCTCTTATTTTTCACTTAATTTTCAGATATAAAAATATCACTTATTTGTCTCTTAATTGATTTTTTTCATATATATATCTTCCATAAACTCGTAATTTCAAAAATAACCAACCCAAATACTAGATCAACAACCATTTATCTAATCTCTTCATCATTAAATGTCAGAATCTTAATTTCGCATGTAAATTTCACCTAATATTCAATCAAGCCAGCGTAATTCTGAAATCAATATTCAGACGCTACCTCTTATCATCAGCTCAGTCAAATTCAGACATAAAATCATATTTCAACACTTAACACTTAGACCATCTCCAATGGATGGTTTTTAGGTAGTTGAAAATTTTTTTAAGCTGTTGAAACCATTGGAGCGAGGAGTTGAAAAAAAAATGTGGGCCATAGGTTAATTTTTTCAACCGGTTGAATTGTCTTCTTTTTGGAAGGGATTATGACACATGTCGCTTCATGATTGGGCCAACATGGAGAGTGACCTTCAATTGCCGGCAAAGGCGCGTGAGCCACTTTCATAACTAGTTTTTTTTTTGTTTTTTTCATTTAATACACATGTCAAATTCCTATTGGTTTATGTGATTATTTTATATTTAATTGCAATTTAAAAAATTAATTAAGTGTAAATTATTTTTTAATTAAAAAAAATAAAGAATATAAAATAAACGATAATAATAATAATAATTTTATTAATCATAAAAAATATAAAATATAAATCAAATAAAATAAAATAAAAATAGGGAAGTAAAATAAAAATGGTGGGATATAGGATGATGAGTTGGAGAGGGTTGAATTTTTTTTTTAAACTAACCATTGAAGGGGTTAAAATTGAATGGAGAGTTAAATAATTAGGTGGATGAGAGAGAAGTTGATGTGGAGGCAATTGAATAATTTAGGTAGTTGAAACCATTAGAGGCCGCCTT